>SNQJ01S0014080.1:173864-195571 GCA_010110895.2 Picea sitchensis
TATTTGGGTTGGTTTAAAATGGGATAAAATCCTTGGAATAAGATTCTGAAATACAGTCTGAACTTTGATAGTGCTAAACTCAGATTACTCCTGAAAATCTGGCAAAATTCAGTCTCATTTGTTTCACCTGAAAAAATCAATCTATTAGATACTCATCTTGTAACAGATATTCAATATGCATTTCAGAGATCATAAGAGAGATTGAGTTTGATGACTTAAAATGGAAATTCACTGAGGTAACACGTGAGCTCAAGCATCAAATAGTACAATCGAACCTCATGAAGGAGGTGAATGTCAACGGTCCACTGTACTGTACACAGATCACAATCGAGTTGGATAAGATGGGATCCCTAAGATTTAATCTAGCAGGAAAATTAACAAAATCTCTCCTACAAATTTAGATCGGATCACTATTACAAATGGAGTTTTCTTTTTAAATTATTACCTTAACTCTGAGCCAATTCCCATATAAATGGTATAACACATTTAAATTTGCAGCGATTAGAAAGATTAAATATGAAATGGAATACTTGCTGGATAGTATATATAATATATACATTAATTTGTTTTTGTTTTTGTTTTACTTTCCTGGTTAAATTAAAAGAGTAGTTGTGAATTAAAAGTGATGTTCTGCAAACAGAGGTTACGAAAACAATGTGTGAACACAATAAGATATTAACCGATCTTGGATACCTTGCAGTTTACACTTCCAAAAGTATGTGTGCCTATTTTATTAGATCTAAACACTTTTAAAAAGTCGTTTTAAACAATGGATGATGATGGAAGCTTTAGAAATACTCAGTGTTTTTTGTTTCAGATATTCTGCCACCTGTACCTTGTACCTTCTTATTGAGCTTTTCTTACCTGCACCCAAGCTGTGAATAATCATGTATATAGATTTATTAATTATTAGCACAGTCACATAATTGTTACTGATGAATGCCGAAAGGCATATGAAATGCGCAGAAAAGCATTTGAAACGTTTCTTGGCGTGTTGAATCTCACTTATAACAGTTTGTCTGGCGCAATCCCAAACGAATTGGGCAGGCTGCGTCGCTTAAAATTTCTGTTACTGAATAAGAATAACTTGAGATCGTCCATTCCAAAGGTTTTGATTCCAAAGGATTTGAAAGGTTGCACGGCTTTTAGGCTGTTTAATCTGTCCTCCAATAATTTGACGGGGAGTATACCAAGTGATCTCGGCTAATTGCAAAAACTGCGAATGCCAAAATTGTGATTGATGAATGTCAAAATGCATATGAAACACGCAGACAGTTAAAACGCTTGAAGGAAAATGCAGAGACAGGTGGGGAAATTAGTGGTTAATAATTCAAACGTAGTAATGTTAAATGTTAATCATTGAAACGTAGCTATCATATAGTGCTATAGTAATTTCTTGATATGATTAGGTAAATGTTAAAAAGTAAACAGTTTAACGGATGCATTCAAAAATACAAGGAGATTATGAAGAGTAAATCACATTCATTGATTTGAAAAGACGACTAAGAATATTCTAGCATCTTTAATTGTTAACCATCAAATTAGAATTTTAGATTAAAAGATGATTAATTGTGCTCATTGCCAATAAGTATACGTCTTTCAACTTAATTAATTATGACAATGCTATTACTTCACATTCATAATATCAAATCACCTTTACTCGAACTGTTCTCGAGTCTTGGATTTTGACATCTAACAGGAGGTTTTTTCACTACTTGCAGAACGTATTTGAGATCTAGTTTTGTTGTCGCGGATGATGTCCATTTCGTGGTCATCCATCAACCGACGACTCCCGTTTGTAGTTGTCAGGAAGTGGAGGGTTTCCAGGACATCTGGGTCTAGTATTTTATGTGACAGCTGGGGTATGAGGTGAGAGATGGGGCGAGTACAACGATATGGTACGATGGGAAACAAAGAAGCAAAGAAAAGAAGCCAAGACGTCCAAAGAATATGGACATAGACAACAAAGAGATAGGACAGGTGGATATACTAATTGTGAGGTGGTATTGAGGTAAAGTAGTATTGGTTTGTTGACAGGTGTTTCTGGTTGACAAGTTTGGTGCAAAACCCAAAACTTTTTCTTATATACATGCCTTCTATATAAATATAACATAAAACTTTCCTATATATACCTTAGATATAAATATAACATAAAACTTCAGGAAGAAAATAACATAAAGCTTGCCTTGATATAAATATAACATAAAACTTCACGAAGAGAGTGTCACATGGTAGTGAACTTTACTCCAAGTATTTTTCTTTCCCATGAAGTTTCCAACTCTCATTAAAAATATAACATAAGACTCTCATGGAAAGAGTGTCACATGGTAGTGAACTTTACTCCAAGTCTTTTTTAAAGTTATGTCCCTACACGACATATATGATTGTTGCACATATATTAAACGAGTTCGGACAAACGAGTCCTCCGAGTCCTACACCATGCAAGTAACCCTCTATGCTAAGGTTTGGCATAAGTTGGTAATTTTTGTATTAAATTTTGATATTTAAATTTGTTTTTTTGGGCTGTTTGGTTGGATGGTCAATGGGTGACATTGACCTTAGGCATTAGAGTGGAGGGTGTGGCCGTGAGCTAAGTTCATAGTGTAATAAATACTTTGCTTTGATTGTGCATCATTCCTTCAACTCAATATTAAATGCTCTTTGTTTTAGGTTGAATATACCATAGGTGTGAGCAAACAACAACCCAAATGTTATCATAGATTGTTAATGACACCACAGGTTAGTTAATTGAAGTACATGCAGAGTAAACAAGTGTAAAACAAGGAGAATCACATGTAAACAGATGCATTAACAATAAGATGTAAAGATAAACTGAGAACATAGGAAATGGTTACTAATGGACACAATCTTCAAAATGATAACACCGAGGAGGTTTAGAGAGTACAAGTAGTCTCCCCTTATCCTCCTTGGGAGGGTCATTTTCATTCCCTACAACAAACTCTCCTTCTCTATCTGGTACATATGATGGCATGAAAGAGTGCACTGAATTCTTGGATGGCACGACGTTCAATACACCTAACAACTCAAGCTATGGAGTAGTGAATGGAATTGAGGGTAAGCATGGATGCTCTGGATCTAAATTTTGCAGCACAACCTTACACTGTTGTGTCTCCCTAAATTCATAACCCAAACTCGATTAAATAGCTCCTTATCAGGCTTTAATCTAACTTTCTCTAAGTGTGAATTGGGATAATCCAGCGGTGGAGTAACCCCTAAGTTAGGTTCTATCGAATTGTGGAGTCGACTCTGTGACTAGTGTGATGTGGATGCAGGAGATGCCATGAATGTAGTCAATTTGATCAAGTAATTGCATAGTCGTGCAAATATCATGAATATTTCTTTGACTTACCACGCTGATGCGTTGTTAGTGCGAGTATTTTCTTGTAAAGTCATGCTGATTGTGCTAATGGCGTGAGTTGTCTTTTGGTAGGTCATGTTGAGTCACTGTATCTTTCTTTCCTTAATTTCTTGATTTTGTTGAGTGAGCTTTATCAACACTTGTGAGTATGCATTTTTGGTGTATTAAACTGATGACTTCTGTGATGATCACATTTATTTCTTGGTGAGCATTTTTCAGGTGAAAATAGATGGCCCCTGATGTGTGAGGTTAGGAGCAATCGTATAGTCGAAATGCGTCATCGTTTCTTTTATGGTGTGCAATGCTACTTGTACGGAGACAGAGAGAGTTGTTAAGGAAACAAGAAGAATATCCCTTTGGAGGAAGAGGGAGAGAATACATATGCAATCATTACCTTGCTATGGAAAAAGTAATTTTGTACAAATGAGGCAGGAATGCCCCATGTTCGTGTCTGAAACAAAAGTAATTTTTACAATAACAAACATGAATCTTGGTATGATCTTGTAACTGACAAATTGTTGAAGTAGAAATCTACATGTCCCTCGAGGGCATCGTTAACAAAACATGGCAGTTTTGGAATGAGAAATTTCTTGGAAACTTGGAGTGAAAAATGGTGATGAGTGTTCATGACTAAAAAATGGTATGATCAAGTTTAGAGGTCTTTGAATGGTACTGTAAACTTCAACTGTCACAAAGTTAGACGCACCTTGGTGGGAATATGTGTTGATGTACAATGATAAGGGGGTCAACATAAGCAGAGAGCAATGATGGCTCTCTTTGTCCTGTTCGAGGTTCATCATTTATATGGGAATGAGAACCAAGATACTGCACTATTATTGGAAACTGATGTTGATTTCAATAGGAATAGAGCCATGACTATAAGGGGCATATTGCTCCTTGAAATCTACTTATGAGTTTGATATCAGATACTGACTTGGAAGGTTAATGATTGTTTGGTAAAGGTGGATGAACTTAGCGAGAAATGGGACTCACTACTTCCCTTGGTTGGGGAAAAAGGGACAACCGGAAGTGGTGGCATTCATTCAATGAGACAAAAGGTGTTATGAAGTCAAGGGGACGGTCAAGTATAGGCCATATATTGTCAAATTGTAGCTACGAGTGACAAGGATGAATATATGGGTGTTTGATGGGTAAAATCTCAGGGATATTGATAGAGGGTGTTGAGATACTCGAGGTTTGGCCAAGGAACTAGGTATGTGTAGAAAAATATTGTTTAGTATGAATTCCCCAACCAAAGGTGACAAGGGCTGCCACCAGGTGAAAAAATGGTGCCATCAGATATGATGGCCTGCGTCTCTTTACATGATTGAAAAATAAAAAGGCACTTTATACAACCCAAAAAATAAATGAAATAGCTTAGGTTGAATGTGTACACACAAAAATGAGTGCCCCTGTGAAAAGATGGCTTATCCTTATGGGGGACTAAGTACTAGTCAGAAACTTAAGGCAGATTAGGGGCACAAGTACTATGTATATTGGTCTATAGATGGTCAATTGATATTGGAGGTGATGAGGGGCCAATGAAAATGCGGAGTTGCATTCAACAGAATCAATCCAAAACTTACAAAAGGCGGGAGTCCATGGATGAATAGGCCAACAATATGATGACAAAAAAATGAGGTACATTCTCGGATATGCAAACTACTATGGATTTCATGTATCTATGGGATAAAACAACATGAGTGTTATAATGCTTGGGGGATACAAACAACATGTGAGACAACTCATATGGGTACAGTAAGAAACTACCAGCAAAGTCAACACTTGAACGCTTATGGGACTGGGTGGAGGTGTTTTATTTCCAGGTGTTGGAAACCTAAAGACAAATGTAAGAGGGTGATACTGGTAAATGCAATTGTTCTTAGAAGGAGTGCCTATATTCCAGTTTGAATCATATACATGAAGGGAGAATGGGATGGCCATATGGTATGTGTTATGATGTTGTCGATGAGTACTTGTATAAAAAAATCAACATACCAAAAGTGAAAAATATCTGATAACAAAGAACACATTGTGGAATGCTAAAAAAATGTATAGTAAGAAAACATACATATTCCTTTGGTTTTTGCATTGTGTGCGGTTGTAAAACCCTAGGTTCGAGTTATCTTTGACCAACAAAACTCTTCATGCACCAACCCTTTCAGCATCACCTGCATGTGCAGATGAAGTCCCACCCAAGGTATCTATTGAGTTTGTAGGAACCATGTTTCTGCAATAGTGAGGGATTGGGAGGTGATTATTCTATTCATTCTTAGTTATTGGTTATCTGTGCATTGTTTTGTATTTTTTCTTCATTATGTACTTAGTGAGTTCAGATTCATATTACCATTATATTCCATATTACAACATAAATCCATTGTTGTAATAGTTGTACTAATTGTGTAATGATTACACATAAGACAAATCTACTCTAATAAGAATTCAGAAATAATCCATGAACAATCAAACAAAAGATATTTAACCTAGTCCTCTCTATTAAAATTTGAAATCTAATGCCTAACACTCTACTTATATGAGCCTAATGGTTATTCTTTACCTACCTTGAGAGAGTTGGGGGTTTGGATCTTTATTAATGATTTTATTTGACATGGAGGTTTGTTAATCCTTTTGATATTATTCTTTCAAATGTTGTTCATAATGATTTTTGACTCATGATGCTTCACTGATATTTTTATGATGAGATGGACACGTTATCTTTGGGACATTTTGTAGATCTAGAAGTATTAGATGATCCTATATGACTATAATGTTTGATGTTCTATTTCATGCCTTGAATGAGTTTTGTTTGGAGGAATTCCTGAATGGATGAATTAAACGAAGAACACATATGCACTCTACATCCTCTTGCTTGCATGTTGTGTGTAATTTCATTGTGTATGTTCAAGATATTGTATGTTAGTCATATTCTTCAGTTTCAAACTCTTAGCTAGAATCACAAGATCATTTATCCCTTCTATTAGTTTGAGGTTAGATACATGCAACTTTGATGTCATTTATGTATGGAAATAAGTTGTTTATGAAAGGATGAGATCATGGATGATTATCTTTGAGGAACGTCTTCTTCTTTTTTCTGCAATTTGAAACTCGACTAACCCCTTATTCATACGTTTGTTGAAGGAAAAGAAAAATAATGTAATGTTTATGGTATATTTGCAAGTATTTTCTTCCTCACGTAACTGATTTTCTTGTTTCTATGGTTGTAGGAGAAGGGTAGCAGAGTCACTTCCTTTACATAACCACTTCAGACTTGAAATACACATGGGGAATCCCTTGATATTATTCCTCTTGACTATAATTCTATTTATAAATATAGTTTCTATCATTTAGTAGACATTCAACATTCAAAATTAAACCTTGTCTTTCCAAAACCTTAGTCAGATTTTTTTTATCACCATTGCATTATTTTTCATGTTCTATTCTAACTTACTTGGATTTATTGTATTTTATTGTGTGGTCGGAGCCTTGATACTTACCGGGATATCCCTCATCAGGAAGTAGATTCAAATTTTCATACAATTCTCTTTGATATCCGAAGCCCACAAGGCTATCAGATCCACCTGCTCAGAACTCTTCATTGGATTGACCATCTACCTTTCTCATCCTAGTTCCCAAAAATGAAACCCCATGAGCAAATCAGATCACCTTTCTTGTATTCCTACCCCACGAGCTCATCAAGTTTATCTTTCGGGAATCCTTTGGAGTCTTTGAGTTTGCATTATTTTAAAAAAATTGATGCACAGTAGAAATCCTATAAGGATCCCCTCATCAGGTTTATCTCATTGGTTTTCCTAATTAAAGTCCCTTGCAATATTTATGAGGTATGAAAGACATGAGCTTCTTCAGAATGATCTCTATTAGGTTCTCCTTTTGACCTCTCCTCTCTCCAAAATCCTGGGCCCGAGGGCTTATCAAGCTTCTAGGATGTGGAGCCTCATCATATTGTCAACCAATGCTTTCTTTCCACTTGTCATCTACATATTCATGCAATGTGGTGTGATGTTGGAGCATGTTCTATGATCCTATTAGAGTACCTCCCCTTGCAAGCTTACCAGGTATACCCTCTGCCAATTTCTCCTTGATCGAATTGACATATCCCATGTTCTCGGTTAGCATCAAACTCCGTTTTATCATATGGGTCGCTCTTTATGATGCTAAAATTCCATGTGATGTGTCACATCCATTTACCCCTTTCTCATCATTTGTTAAATTCGTGTAGTCTCAATCCCCATATGACATGCCTACCTAACTCAACACTCGATTATTTAGAATCTGCATGATATGCCTTGTCTCTATTTTTGGTCCCTAGGTCTTTGGAACCCTGGTGTTGAATCTTGACCCTTGTGGAATTTGGCCTCATTTTCCCAAAAAATTTGTATATAATTTGTATGCTTTGTTTGTCTTATTTTTATTTCTTGTTTTATTTTATTTTTTATTTTTTCATTTTATTATTGATTTGTTTATTTGAATTTTTTTTTTTTAGTTTTTTAAAAAACTTTTTAAATATGAAAATATTGTCGAGTTCTTGTTAAAATGGTTTTGAATTTCTGATTTACTCCAATAATTATGTGTGGAAATTACTTTTACTTTGGAAATAATTGTATATGGGTAAAATTATTTTTACATGGGTGAATTACTATTATATGGGGAAATTATTTTTACTTGGGGAAATTATTTCTTATGTTGTGCATTTATCCCTAAATCCCTAATGTATATTTCATATGTACATTCTTATTATTATTCCATATCTAGAATTGAGGTGGATACATTTTAGTGAATTTTCAATTTTGCTGTTTTTCTTATTTTTTTTCTTTTTAACATTTCCTTTGAGTCCCAGTGTCTTTTCCTTCTATTCTATTTTGTTATTATTCTCTCTCTCTCTCTCTCTCTCTCTCTCTCTCTCTCTCTCTCTCTCTCTCTCTCTATAGGGACATACCCATCGAAGGTTTTTAGGTCGAGAGTTTTAGCTACGATTTCTCCAAATTTTGAATTCTGAACAAGCATATTATTTTAATATGTTTTGGAGGTGGGACTATAGTTTTTTATTTTTTATTTTTTATCTTTTTATTTTTCCTTATTTTTCTATGGTTTATTGGCCAAAATTTCTACATGGGCCCTAGGTCTTATGCCTCCTCTAGTTCCACACACAAACTAAGTAAGGGGGGGAAAAACATAATATACCATCAATTTTCAACTTACCCAATGCATGTGAGATATTTTTTTAGGGATGAAGATCGATGATCAATTCAATGCAATGAAAATCAAGGTTTGTTGAGGATTGGATTCATGCAACTATATATTCAACTATGGGAGTCCAAATCAGACCCAAGATAGCTCATTTACAAAGTATCAAGTAGGAGAATAGAGGAGAATTCAAACCATACTAGCAATGAAAATCCCAAAAGGATTGAAAAGGACCAAGAATTGAAGATAAAATGTGAAAGAAGACAATCGCAACTCATGATCCAGAAGATGAAATTAGGCCCATGAGACAATGATGGAGATCTAGCAAAGAAAACAACATGGAAGGATATAATTACCAAATTGAAAAAAAACATTCCTAGAAAACTTCGAAGAAAAAAAGAGGATACAACTGAGTAGAGTCAATGATATTTCTATTAAATGTCACTCATGAAAATCCTTAGATAATGATGACTAGTCATGATCACTTTTTAACTGACAACACTTCCACATTCATTACAAGCGCATGAGGAAATTGAGGTCATTTAATGGGTAAAAAATAAGCAAGTTGAAGAGATGTAATTGTTGGATGTTAGAGAGGGTGGAAGTTCTTCCTTAGGAATGAAGAGAAAAAGGAATTTGAGATCATGACTATTGTCAATTGCATTTGGGACTATTCTGTGTCTATGTTTATCATTCAAACTCCTTGAATATTTATCATATGAACTATTTTTGCATGCAATATTTAATATGTTTAAGTTGTTATGATTTCTAATGAATATAGTGGTAATGTTACAAGTTTAGTATGCAATTATTTGTGATTCAATCTGCAATGATATTGTTTTAACATGTGATTGACTGACATGAACTATTTACGCAGAAGTAATGTGGTGTTTAATGTTGTATTCTGTTGGTTTCATTACCTACGTGGGATAGGTTAGAAGTGTTTAGTTTAAGATTTTTTTTTTTTTGTAGTTATATATATAATTGATAGGAATTCTTTGGGGGAAATTTGTTGTCTTCCCATTTTTATTTTAATTATTAGTGGTAACCAACCCCATATATTGGTTGGAAACTCTACACCAAATGTGATTAGGTCTAATTGGGACCTTCCAAATGTGGTGTTCTCCCTTACCTTCTTGATGAGGACATTTGGACCCGTCAACAAAAAATGATGCTAGAAGGAGGGCACATGATAAGTGATCCTTTGGAATCCCATTATTATTAGTATTTTAATTTAGTAATGGATCCTTCCTATATCCCTTTATGGATATGTATTTCTGGTTCTATACCTATGAAAAATCCTAGAAATATTTTTCATCTCTTGTCTTAGATCAAATTTGACGGGGAGGGTGAAACATTTGCATCTACATGTTTTTTGATTATGGAAATTTTGTTCTTCTCACAATATCTCTCCTTGAAAGTGTCATTTGCATGTTGTTCACTCTTACTTTTGTGGGCCAGGTCAAGAGCTGGTGTGAGACGTTTTTGAATACCTTTAAGTGATGGACATAAAATTGAAGACCAACTGGATGTTTGATGTTAGGAAAAAACATGGAATGTATCATATTGCTAATGATCATCCGAGTCAAAACTCAATTTATTTATCATGCTTTCTACAATTTCTAAATATGATTTATCATTTACCAAGATACAAAAAAAAATTGTTGAAAGTTGAAGAAGAGTCCTTTTAGCTTTTGAGGAAAAATGAAGGTATTCAGAGCTTAATATTTTCCTTATTAATTCTGATGAAAATATTCTATGAGTTAGGAAAATAGGTAATCTATATGGTTGAGAATCAAACCCATAAATTATTATGATATATATTATCTTTGAAAATATACGGAGTCCCAAATTTTATTTATTTATTGTACTAACTGTAGAGAATTTCGACAATCAAGAAAATTTCTTAGAGGAGACTGATCATGATATAGAATGTACAAAATAGACATAATATGATCAATGAATAATTTATAACCTCCCTTCTATCCTTGGTCCTTCATATGATTGGTCAATTCAGTAACATGAATAGCATTTCCCCGCCAATATATTTTATTTAGGTTTAAAGACTTAAAACAAGAAGGTTATTGATGTATAAGTAAATAAATTAAGTATGTCTGATATCTAAAGATTTTCTAGTGTTCAAAATAAGTCAATTTTTCATGAATGTTGTCTAAAAGGTATTATGAAAAATTAAAATTGGCACTGCTTGAAAATTTTAATAGAAACCCTAAAATAGCATCCTTAACATGTCATTGTTATACCAAGGACAAACAAATCATGGTTATAGTGACTTATTTAATTTGAATTTTTAAACAATAATGAGCTCAGAGGAAATTTTTATTCAACCCCATCTTGCATATTATTACTGAATGTGTCATAGAAACCAATCTTTATGATATTGGTAGCGAGATAAAGTTGAGGGATAAAGGATCTTCATCTATTTTTCCCCACTTTAATATAATTCTAAGATTTCTGCCAGAGCTTTCTATGAAATTGAGAAGACTACTTTATGATTTTTGTCCCTAATTAACCTTGATGTCGAATCATAATTATGAGAACACATAATTACTAATTCTGCAAAATGAAAGGTGAGAGGAATGACACTCTAGATAAACCAAGGCCATTTGGGAAGATGTTCCTCTGGTATTAAAGTTGGAGAAATTATGTTTTGAGTGTTTGGATGGATTTCATTGTTATTTCAGTTTCATAAACATCGAAATGTTTATCATTTAAGTGCTTAAAACCTAGGTTTTCCATTGTTTGTTGTTGGGAAACATTGTTTTTTTTCCTATGAGCCATTGAAGATTCAAACTATGTTTTCCCTTTCGTTTCAGACTCGTGGAAAAATCCTTTAGAAAACCAGAGCACCTATGTCCTTCGTCTAAATGAAAGTTAGTAATAACATGGGGTGACAACTATTTCTAATTTAGTGATAGGTTTTAATAAATAATAGATAATGTGTCAACCAATGATTAAATCTTGGTGATCATGTGTTCAACATTCTTTAAATGAATCCAACTACTAATCTATAAGAAAACAATTTTCATGATACTAGGTGGTTTTGGGCTCATTTCGGGCAGTTTTGTATACTTTGAAAAATCCCTAATATAAATGTTGTTTAGCGATGTGTGTAGCAGAAGTGGTTTTGGCCGGTTTGTGACTCGCCATTACAAGTAAAGTCACTTTCTTTTGTCCACAGAAATTAATGATCTTGTCGATCTTATTTATTAAGCCGTCCAGTTAAAACAACTTATCTATTTTTAATTTACTTATATTTAAACTCATAGCCCCTAATGTATAATATAACTAAACATTATTATATATATATTGAACAAATACTAAATTCATTCTAAAATAAAATGGAAAGGAAAAAGATAAATAAAGCTACTATGATTTGAACACACAAAACTTTTACTAGCCATATTTAGTTACAACATTGAACTCTAGTTGGGGATAATGCCTCCCTGTGATGCATTAAGAAATGTAGAATTGGTTCCTTTAAGTTTGGTTAGGAGTCAATTTTATTTTCATTCAGCAATCGTGAGAAGGGTTTCCAACCATTGGTTGTGGAACTTGATTATCACTGCATTCCGCGAGGTTTGTTTGACCATGGTTGGACCCAATTTCCCTAGCGGGGGTGTGGGGGATCCCCACCACAACTATTGCTAGGGTGGTCTAGGTGAAGTAGGCAGTGTTTTATGGTATGCCCCCATGGAGGAAAGTTATGGGAAGTTCCCCGAGAAGCATAATTTTAGGAAGAAAAATTGCCTTATGTAAAATATTGTGATTTCATGAGGAGTCAACAACTATTGCTAGGGTGGTCTAGGTGGGGGCGACGACAATGTTTGTAGTGCCCCCATGGAGGGGGATTCATGGGAAGTTCCCCCGAAGCATAATTTTGGGAAAAATTGCCTTGTAAAATATTGTGATTTCATAGTCAATCTGGACCGTTCATTATAAGGCCGCAGATCTGACAGTAGAAGTTATTTTAGGGTTATTTTCCCTAGAAGGAAACCCTCTTTTATGAGGGAATTTTATTGCGACTGTGTATTATCATGAATATTATATTATGAGAGAGGAGGCTATGAGAGAAGGAAGAGGAAGTTACAACAGGTGTGTTGTAGGTTGTATCCCTTCATTTTGTTGGATAATAATAAGGAAGGACCTGGAAATTTATTTGGTGGACGTATCCCACACTGTGTGAAAAAAGTATGTCTATATCTCTATTGTATTGTGTATACTTTTGTTATTTTTTTTATTTCCACATTTTTTTATTTGTTGGTCCGCGATCCTATTTTTCTAACAACTCGTGTCAGAGAGAAAGGTAACTCACATGAAAAGAGGGTTTCTGGTTCGAGTGGGAGCAATGGAGAAAGATGGAAAGTTTAGGGTCCAGAATTTTAATGGCCAAAACTACTAGTTATGGAAGATACAGATGGAAGATTGTTTATATCAAAAGGATATATTCCTACCATTGGGCGAAATAACAAAGAAGTCGATGGCCATGAAGGGCGAAGAATGGGAGGTTCTTGACATAAAGGCACTAGAAACGATACGATTGAGCCTGGCAATTTCAGTGGCCTTCAATATTTCAAAATAAAATACAACGAAGGAGCTGATGGATGGATTGGATAAACTCTATGAAAAACCCTTGACATCCAATAAGGTATTTCTAATGAAGTGGTTATTTAATATGAATATGTTAGAAGGTTGGTTTGCTGCAGATCATTTAAATTAATTTAATGCAGTTACTAATCAGCTAATTTCTGTAAAAGTGGATTTTGATGATGAGTTCAGGGCTCTTCTAATCCTATGCTCATTGCCAGAAAGATGGAATGGCTTGGTCATGGATGCAAGTAACTCTGTCTCCGGTTCAAACACTCTAAAATTTGATGACAATGTTGGTGTTATCCTGAGCGAGGAAATGCGATGGAAAAGAGAAAGTGAGAAATCAGGTAATGCGTTAAACATGGAGAACAGGGGAAAAAAAAGGATAGAGGAAAGGGCTTAGGGAACCGCGAGAATTATAGGAAGGGAAGATCCAAATCTAGACTGGGAAAGATTGAATTTTGGAATTGTGGGAAGAAAGGACATCTGAAGAAAGACTACAAAGCTCCAAAGAAACAAAGAGATGGACAATAGGAGAAAAATCAGGAAGCAAATGTAACAGGTGATGTGTTAAAATGTGCTTTGATTATTTCTGTAGATAATATTTCCGAGTCCTGGGTAGTGGATTCAGGGGCTTCATTTCATGACACACCCCATAGGAAACACTTTCTAGATTATGTTCAAGGTGATTTTGGACAGGTTCATTTGGGTGATGATGAACCATGCAAAATTGTTGGAATGGGAAAGGTAAAAATAAAGTAAAGGAGTGGAAACCAATGGTTGTTGAAAGAGGTAAGACATACTCCAGATCTAACGAAAAATATAATTTCAATATGAAAGTTGGCAAGTGAAGGTTGTATATCCATATTTACAGATAAGGTGTGGAAGGTCACCAAAGGATCATTGGTGGTAGAAAAAGGCGAGAATGTAGGTACATTGTATTTATGTACTGGTAATATTGACTCTTCTATCTCTTTAACTTATACAACAAGAAAATGGTGTGTCAGAAAGGATGAACAAGACCATCATGGAGCGTGCAAGGAGTATTAGATTGCATGCAGGGTTTCCCTTACATTTCTGGGAATATGTTGTAGATATCGTTGTTTACTTAATAAACAAAAGACCTTCAAGCTATTTGGATGGTGGAATTCTAGAGGAGGCATGGACATGTAAAATGGTAAATTATTCTTTTTTAGAAAACTTTCGGTTGTGAAACATTTTTCCATATTGATAAATAAAATAGAACAAAGCTTGAGGTAAAATCCAAGAAGTGTACCTTTATTGGATACAATGTTAATGATTTTGGTTATTTCTTATGGGATTATGAAAATTGCAAAATCATTAGGAGTAGAGATGTCATATTCAATGAGAAGTTCATGTACAAAGATCAGTTGCAGGGAAAGAAATAGGAAAAAGAAAAACCATAATACATAGTGCTTGATGATATCATTGAAAAAGAAATTCCAAAGGTACCAAAAAAATTAAAATGTACAACATCAGGAGAAACAAGTAACTCAAACTCTTGCAAGTGTTGTTAGAAGATCTATCAGGTTAAGTAGACCCCATGAATGATACTCTCCTTCATTGTATTATTTATTGTTGACTGATTCTGGTGAACCAGAAAGTTATGAAGAGGAAATTCAGGTAGCCACTAAAAATAAGTGGGAGAAAGGAATGAAAGAAGAAATGGATTCTTTGGCAAATAACCAAACTTGGTACTTGGTTCAGTTTCCTGCAGGAAAAAGAGCACTGCATAATAAATGGGTTTACAAGTCGAAGGAAAAAGATGGAGGAAAAAATTGGTATAAGGCTATAATTGTTATAAAGGGGTTTGCAAAAAAGAAGGTATAGATTTTTTTGAAATATTTTCTCATGTTGTTAAGATGAATTCAATTAGGACTATTTTAAGTCTTGTGGTAGGAGAATATTTGCATCTTGAGCAGTTAGATGTAAAAACAACTTTTCTCCATGGTGATTTGGATGAAGAGATTTATATGCAAAAGCCACATGGGTATGAGGTCAAAGGGAAGGAAACTTTGGTATGCAGGTTGAAGAAGATCTTGTATGGCCTAAAGAAAGCTCCAAGGCAGTGGTATTTGAAGTTTGACAGGTTTATGACATAACAAGGTTATAGTAGATGTCATTCTGATCACTGTGTTTATTTTAAAAGGATCGAAAATGGAAGATATATTATGTTTCTATTGTATGTAGATGACATGCTTGTTGTAGGGTATAATATGCAGGATATAAATGTGCTCAAGAAACAATTGTTAATTCATTTGTGATGAAGGATTTGGGTGCTGCAAATAAAATTCTTGGTATGAGAACAACAAGAGACATGAAAATTGCAAATTGACATTGTCTCAGGGTGAGTACATAGAGAATGTGTTGGAGAGGTTTAGAATGAAGAATGAAAAACCAATTAGTACACCTTTGGCTAGCCATTTCAAATTAACTAAGGAAATGTGTCCCAAGACANCAAACTCTTGCAAGTGTTGTTAGAAGATCTATCAGGTTAAGTAGACCCCATGAATGATACTCTCCTTCATTGTATTATTTATTGTTGACTGATTCTGGTGAACCAGAAAGTTATGAAGAGGAAATTCAGGTAGCCACTAAAAATAAGTGGGAGAAAGGAATGAAAGAAGAAATGGATTCTTTGGCAAATAACCAAACTTGGTACTTGGTTCAGTTTCCTGCAGGAAAAAGAGCACTGCATAATAAATGGGTTTACAAGTCGAAGGAAAAAGATGGAGGAAAAAATTGGTATAAGGCTATAATTGTTATAAAGGGGTTTGCAAAAAAGAAGGTATAGATTTTTTTGAAATATTTTCTCATGTTGTTAAGATGAATTCAATTAGGACTATTTTAAGTCTTGTGGTAGGAGAATATTTGCATCTTGAGCAGTTAGATGTAAAAACAACTTTTCTCCATGGTGATTTGGATGAAGAGATTTATATGCAAAAGCCACATGGGTATGAGGTCAAAGGGAAGGAAACTTTGGTATGCAGGTTGAAGAAGATCTTGTATGGCCTAAAGAAAGCTCCAAGGCAGTGGTATTTGAAGTTTGACAGGTTTATGACATAACAAGGTTATAGTAGATGTCATTCTGATCACTGTGTTTATTTTAAAAGGATCGAAAATGGAAGATATATTATGTTTCTATTGTATGTAGATGACATGCTTGTTGTAGGGTATAATATGCAGGATATAAATGTGCTCAAGAAACAATTGTTAATTCATTTGTGATGAAGGATTTGGGTGCTGCAAATAAAATTCTTGGTATGAGAACAACAAGAGACATGAAAATTGCAAATTGACATTGTCTCAGGGTGAGTACATAGAGAATGTGTTGGAGAGGTTTAGAATGAAGAATGAAAAACCAATTAGTACACCTTTGGCTAGCCATTTCAAATTAACTAAGGAAATGTGTCCCAAGACACAGGAGGAGATATAATACATGTCTAGGGTCCCTTATTCATTAGCAGTTGGCAGCTTGATGTATGCGATGGTTTGCACAAGACCATATATTGCACATGCAATGGGAGTTGTGAGCAAGTATATGAACAATCCAAGAAAATAACATTGGGAGGTAGTAAAGTGGATTCTCAAATATTTGAGAGGTACTTCTACTCATGCATTAAGTTTTGGAGGTTCAAACATTGTTCTACAAGGATATGCTGATTCGGATATGGAAGGTGATAAAGAAAGAAGGAGGAGCACCACATGGTATGTTTTTACTGTAGGTGGAACAATAGTAAGTTGGATTTCAAAACTGCAAAAAGTTGTTTCATTTTCAACAACAGAAATATAGTATGTTGCTGGTATAGAGGCTAGTAAAGAGATGATATGTTTACATAAGTTTATGGAGGAATTAGGAAAGAAGCATGAGAATAACAGGTTGTACTATGACAATGGGAGTGGCATTCATATTGAAAAGAACTCATCCTTCCATTCGAAGACTAAGCATATACATCTCAGGTTCCATTTCATACGATCTATCTTGGAAGATGGACATTTGAAGTTGGAAAAGATACATACTAGCTAGAATCTTGTCGACATGTTAGAAAAGGGAGTAACCAAGGAGAAACTGAGTTCCTGCTCAGTTTTAGTTGACCTTCAAGTATGAAGGTGAAGATGAGAAATTTTCCAAGTCCAAGGTGGAATACAGTCCAGTAGGTACAACAATGGAGTTGTTGTGATCAGTCTCCAAGTGGACGTATCCTGCACTGGGTGAACTACGTATATCTATGTCTCTATTGTATTGTGTATCTTATGCGTTTTATTTCCACATTTTTTTTTATTTATTGCTATGCGATCCTTCTTTTCTAACAACACGTACTACATGTTGTTCATTCACCAATTATTTTTTCCTCTAGATATTCAATAATTATGGATCAATTAATAATTCGATTTGATTTGAAGTGATTTTATGATTAACTATCTAGCTAAAAGTGTACCTTCAAATATTTTTGAAAGGTTCATAATTATTTCCTTCTGATATGAAACTTTTCTATAAATATAATACTACAGAAGGTGTATTGTGTGTCATCTTTTAACTGTTTCTTTTTATGCTTGATTTATTTATCTCCAACATGTCTGTAAGATCGGATGATTATACATGGTTTGCAAGAATGAAAAATTATTTTAAAGGAGAAAAGAAGGAATCAAATGGAAAGATAAATAAGGTTCTGGGAACCAACATTTAGATTCCTATCGATGTTTCCTGTGAAGTGGATGGGACTATAAATCCCACTTCTCCTTCATTCCCATTGACATTTTCTCGTGGTACTTGTAGTGCAACAGATCCTAGGCTTAAGAAATGCAGAATTTGTGGTCAGGACCTTTTGGCAAATCGTTGGTGTTGCATGCATTTAGGTGTGGGAACCGCTAAAAAGGATAATCAATATGTTGGGTATGTGCTGCATGCATTAAGGTGTGGGAACTTCTAAAAAAGATAATCATTATGTTGGGTATGTGTTATAAGAATTTTTTTTTCCTCAGGATATGTGTCACATTTTTGCCTCATGTTTCATGTTGCCTCGATTTTTGTGTCCATTGTTGGGAGGTTTTTTGACACATGGTTTTTTGCCGATGGTTTTCTATTTCCAGTTAAGGAATTAGGGTTGTTGACTAATCCAGGTCATTGGGATAGGTTTTTGGATGTCACTGGCTCCTATATGTATATTGTATTGTAAACAATGTATCACTATGAATGAATATAGAATATGTTGGTTTTCCTAGTTTGGGTTTCCAGGGGAAAAATATCTGTGTAATGTTTGTATTTTCCATTGTATATTTTATGTTCTTTTACTGAAAATATGTTTGCAATAAATATTGTACAAGGTTAAAATCTACATTTGGTATCAGATCTTTGTTGGCTTCAGGGTGATGCCTTTATGGTCAAGGGTTTGGCTCAAGATTGTGATAAGCCTTGTTACACTGGGAGTTCCGTGGTATTTATTTTTTAGCTGAAAATAAATGGCGATCAATTAGAAAATGGAGATCAACAAGTTTAATGGGAAAATTTTTGAGTTGTGGAAGCTCAATATGGAAGATCTGTTGGTGGACAAAGATCAGTGCATCATGGTAGATCTAGGTACTGCACCTACATGAACTTCAACAGATGACTGGAAAACGTTGGATCAGATAGTGAAGAGCACAATCCGACTGTGTCTCTCAGATTCAATATTACTAAATGTGTTAGAGAAAGATACAACCAAGGATTTATGGGATAAGTTGGGGAAATTGCATCAAGCTAATTCCTTAGTAAATGAACTATTCTTGAGAAATAAGATGTATAATATGAGGATGAGAGATGGAGAATCGGTGGAAAAGCATTTGAACACTTTCAATACTGTGGTAAGTCAGTTAGTATCTATTGAGATTAAAATTTTAGATGAAGATAATCAATTTATTGTGTTCTTTATCGGACTCATGGGATAGTTTGGTTGTGGCCATAGGTAGTAATAAAACTTCCTTTAAGTTTGATGAAGTGGTCTCATCCTTGTTGTCGGAGGAGATGAGATGGAATAACATGGAAGGACAATGCACAACTGCATTATTTGCAAGAGGACGATCCCAGGAAAATAAATAGATCTAAGTTCTCAAATGGTAGATATAAGTCTAAGGGAATATATAAATCTCGTGGAAAGGTTGTAAATGTATGTTGGATATGTGGAAAAGAAGGGCACTACAAGAAGCAGTGTAGATCCAAAGTTCAGAAAAATAAGTGATCTGAAGAATCTCCTTCTACAAAAGAAAAGACCTCCAAGGAAGGAGGGGATGTGTACTTGGATTCTTCAAGCACACATGTAGATCATGAGGCATGGTTGGTTTACTCAGGTTCATCCTTTCATATGACTCCCCACAGGGAGTGGTTCTCTGAATATTAAAGGTATGATGGAGGTAATGTTTTCCTAGGTTATGAATCGACAACCAGAATCATAGGTCGAGGAAACGTCAAGTTGATGATCATATATGGAAGTATTATAACACTACCTGGTATTTTGCAAATCCTAGGATTGGCCAAAATTTTTATTTATGTAAGCAAAATGGACGACTCAGGGGTAAAAACAATATTTGAAAAGGAAACCTGCAGGATGTTTCGAGGAGAAATGGTGTTGTTGAAGGGATTTTGGTTTGGAACTCTGTATAAGCTACAAGGAAGCACTATTAATGATGTGTGAAATAGTTCCATTGTTCTTGATATTGGAGTTGAAGAAGAAATAAATCCTAGAGTCTCTGAAGAAAAGGTTATGATGTGGCATCAAATATTGGGGCATATCATAGACAAGGGTCTTCGACTACTATATGGTAAAGGTATGGTTGAAGGTATGTCTAACTTCTCTCTGGATTTTGATTTATGTGAACATTGTATATATGGGAAGAAAAATCAAGTAAGATTCCCCTCTCGTGCAATGAGGGCAGAAGGAATTTTACAGCTAGTTCACAGTGATGTTTTTGGACCTCTGTCGGTCCCATCATTGGGAAAATATGTGTACTATGTCTCATTTATAAATGAATTCTCAAGGAATACTTGGATATATTTCCTTAGGAAGAAATATGAAGTCTTTGACAGGTTTAAAGAGTTTAAGGATCTTGTTGAGAATCAACCAGAGAAAAGAATTAAGGTGTTGAGGATAGATAATGGTAGAGTTCCGTGAGAATGAATTTGAAGAATTTTGTAAGAAGTGCAGTATAGCAAGGTAGAAGACTACTCCATATACACCTCAACAGAATGGAGTTGCAGAAGGGATGAACAGGATGTTGATGGAAAAATATAGGTGTAAGCTCAATGGTGTCGAGTTAGGGAAAAAATTATGGCCAGAGGTAGTGGGTACTGCATGTTACCTGGTCAACAGATCCCCCTCATCAACGCTATATGACAAGACTTCACAAGAGGTATGGACTAGTAAGAAAAATTCTCTCACACATCTCAAGGTATTAGGATGTGATGCATATGTTCATGTTCCAAAGGAAAACATGAGTAAGCTATATAAGAAGGCTGAAAAGTGTATCTTTATTGGATACAAAGATGGTCTCAAAGGTTATAAGATTTGGAACCCAAAAACTAAGAAGGTAGTGTATAGCAGAGATGTGGTATTTGGAGAAATGAAGGATGTTTTTAAACAAGAAGTCCTACCAAGTAAGGAAGAACTAGAGAAAATGGAGTTTGATTTAAAGGATGATGAATCAGACTCTACATAAGAATATGAATTAGAAGAAGAAGATCCTCATTCTCCAGTATTGAGGAGATCGATTCGAGAAAGAAGGCTACCGGAAAGGTATACTTCATTTGATTTTCGTTCAATTTTTTGTTTGTCTATTACTGATGATGATCCTAGAATTGTCAGGGAGGCAATGGATTCAGAGGATGGAAATCTCTGGAAAAAGGCCATGGATGAAGAAATGACAGCCTTGGATAAGAATGATGCTTGGGATCTACTGGAGTTTCCGACTGGAAGAAATCCCATTAGAAAAAAATGGGTATTTAAAAATAAGTTGAAGGTAGAAGGAAAAGTGGAGAAATACAAAGCTCAGTTAGTAGCAAAGGGTTATTCCCAGCTTGAGGGAATTGATTTTGGTGAGATTTTTTCTCCTATTGCCAAGTTAACCTCTATAAGATTTTTGTTATCTGTTGCTACTACATTTGATTTTGAAGTAGAACATATGGATGTGAAGACATCATTCCTACATCGGGACCTGGAAGAACAAATCTATATGAAACAACCAGAAGGATTTGCTGTGAAAGGAAAGAAGGAGTTGGTATGCAAGCTGAAAAAGTCCCTGTATAGTTTAAAACAATCACCAAGGATGTGGTATAAAAAAATTGATACTTATATGTTGGGACTTGGTTTGACAAGAAGAAAAGAGGATCATTGTGTGTATTTTAAATTAATTGGTGATCCTTTGATTTATTTGGTCTTGTATGTGGATGACATGTTGCTGATAGGAAACAACAAGGAGATTATCCAGGATGTGAAAACTTAGTTGTCCTCTAAATTTGACATGAAGG
>SNQJ01S0014080.1:201820-217801 GCA_010110895.2 Picea sitchensis
TTTTCTCTGGACACTCGAATGACCTGTGCCCATTTTTTCCACATGTGAAGCATGTGATTACTCCACCTCTTCCTCTTCCTCTACCTCTGGTACGAGGAAACCTATTATTATCAACATATCCTCCTCTCTACTCAATATGTTGTTCTCTTTTCTCATCATATCGCCCTTGCCGCGAACTTCCACCTCTCTCTGTCTGAGTCTGAGGTTTCTTCCAGCCATCCTTGGGCTTCTGGCATTTATCTTGCGCAACCGATTTTCCTTTGGGATGACTCCAGCCTCTGCCTCGCTGACCTTGCTTATGGCTCAGCTTCTCTTCAGCTTTCAAATCCATTTGATAGGCATCCTCCACCGTTCGGATGGTTTCCATATTTATTTCATCCTAAATTTCATACTTCAGGCCATTCATATACCTGGCCACCTTTTCGTCATTGCTTTCGCGATGACCTGCCCTGATATTCAGCCTATAAAATTCCTCAATATACTCCTTCACTGTCATCAACTTCTGTCTCAGGTTTTGCATCCTCCTGAACAGAGAAATTTGATAATCCTCGGGAATGAATTTTGCCTTCATCTTTGCAATCATCCTGTCCCAGCTCTTAATTTTCTGCTTGCCTTGGCAATGCCTATCAACTTGTAGTTCATCCCACCACAAGGCTGGATGTCCTTTTAATCTTGTGACGACATGCCTAACCTTCTTATCCTCTTCGATATCTTCATAATCGAAGTAAGTGTCTAGAGCTCTAATCCAATCTAGCAGCTCTTCCGCATCCAGATTTCCCTCATAAACTGGAATGTCCATCTTTACCTTTGTACTCATTCTTGCAACAGCTTTAATAAACGTTCACTCGCTGCATCTTCTGCTGGGATTTCTTCTTCTCTATATCCAGCATCATCTTCATTTTCGGATTCACTGGTATCTCCTACATCAACTTTGCGTCTTTCTCTTATCTCCATGTCCTCCATTCTAGCACGAAGATTTCACACTTCTCTCTCCATGTCTAGATTCTGCACTTGCCTACCTCTTTCTCTGGACATTTCCCTTTCCTCCTCTGGATCGGGTGACTGTCTACCCCTTCTCCTTGGCGGCATGGTGAATTCTCCTTTTTCTCTGCTACAGAAAGCAAATAAACTCTTCTAAGCTCTGATACCACTTTACGCAGGGCATGCCACCCAGGCATGTCCGCTCACAGGATCTTCTTCTTCTCGGCCCGAAGAACTCCAAGGTTCTTCTACTTCCCTATCGGGAAGTATATACCCATAGAATATTTCACGCAACTTCCCTCCTTCTGCTTATCGGAGGATCAGAACTCGTGACTTCGTGAATCCAAAGGTCAATGGTCGGGTGTGAATCTCACGAGTCCCGAGTCCCTGAATGCTAATATGAATCAATGTTGGCCTCACCCTTCTTATATCGTGATTTATCCTATCGCGACTTTGCAACTCGCTATGTCAAACACTTGGGTTTCTAACTCTCGATACCCGGTGCACCGAAATGTTGATGCGTACATGAGTTGACCTTTCAATGGTCCCTTATCTCGCTGAGACTTCAGGTTTCGCAGGATTGTGAATCCTAATACCAATACTTCGGGACTTCTCACGACGAGATCCTGATGACTTCATGCCACCTGTACTCCACTCGCCGACTTCGCTATGGCCCACACTGTCCTCTAGCTGTCGGGATACCGCTTATCGCAATCTCGCGATCCCCGCGGCCAAATCCTCGAGTCTTTTCTCACGAGACCCCGATACATGATCCCAGGTGCAAATCCGACGGTTCTCCTTCGATCTAGATCCAACGGCTATTCTCCTCCTCGCTCCTCTCGTCTTTGTGATTTGGAGTACCCAATGCTTGGGCTCTCACCCTGCGAACTCCCTAGTTTGCGAGATCTCTCGATCTCTGCCACCTGTCCTCCTCAGATGGACAGCGCCTAGTCCTCTCTCCACTTTGTTTCTTCATGTTCTCGTGCTTCGTGACCCTTGACACCAAATTCTCAGCCCTTCCACTCACGAGATCCCGACTTGCGATGTGCCACCTGTCCGCTTGCCGACTCCTGTGGCCCCACACCATTCTCGTGGTCGTTGGGATATTGCGTATCATAATATTGCAAGTCCTATTACCAAGCTTTGGACACTTTTCTCACGAGGTCCCGATAGGCGATCTCGCGAATAATCCAACGACTCTGACCGACTTGGATCAACGGTGCTTCCCCTCCTGAGATTAGACCCTCTCCACACTTGCGCTGTAACTACCTCGCACCTCTAGAATATCTGACGACTCTCAGAACTTCGTGAAATCTCCTCCAAAGATTTCATCCGTCCGTTCTCCCTTTTGAGGATTCTGCGAAATGAATAAGTGCCTCTCCACGAGACTCCTTCGCCGCTTCGCCAACCTGCGATGTTTCTTGCAACTTCAAGTCGCACTTATCTACGCTGATCTTCAACGACTCATAAACCTACCCTTCCTGAGTTTTTCTAAATTACTTCAACCTCAACGAGGTTCTTTGCATGCATTCCTTGCGGCAAACCTGCGAACACTTCAATTGTTCGAGCTTCCTTTGACTCTGCGCATGCCTGTAGCAGTAGTCCTTCAATACTTCGCTCAGTTCCACGACTGAGATTCTCCTTAGCCTGCGCACTCCTTGCACGGCTCCGGAAACCCATGTTCACTTCTGAGCGAACGAGAACAAGAGTTAAATTGTCTGAGCCTCCATCAACACACTCCTTGCGGATGTTTTCGACTGCACTCCTTGCAGGAATCCTTGCTTAGATAGAGAAACGATTGAGACTCATTCCTCCTTATCCTCAGACTTCTGTTTAAAACATGAAATTATACACACAGCATAATAGCAAATTCTTAACAGGAAGTAAATACTCGTGAGCATAACATTCAACACACATACATAGAGAATAACACAAAACCATGAATCTGAATCAATTCATTCTATTAATTCAAGATCTATACATGGATGTCTTCTACAACTCTCTGCTATTATCCTATTCTCTCCCTACTATGAATTATGATGGCTAATGTTACAAAGAGAAATGAGGGTGTCTATATCCGTTTTCCCTCCTGCGCTCTAAAACTGTCTAATCTAATATTCAATTCTACCTACTTACATCTAATACTATAAATACCTCCATATACTTCAGACAAGAGCGTATGGCTCGAGGTCTGATTACATTTTACCAAGGCGCCTAAATTAAATGATCTCATTTATGTTTAGCGCATCAACTTCAAGGGAAAATTTAAAAATTGGTGTTGGCGTGTGCCCAGCTATCCTTTGTCTTTTGTGCTGGCTCGCTTGTCTCGTGAGATGCTCCTGCATCACCCAACATATAAGTATCAATTGTTTGATACCACATCCTCGGTGATTGTTTTAAACCATACAGGGACTTTTTCATATTGCATACCAGCTCCTTCTTTCCTTTCACATAAAATCCTTCCGGTTGCTTCATATAGATTTGTTCTTCCAGGTCCCGATGCAGGAATGATGTCTTCACATCCATATGTTCTACTTCAAAATCAAATGCAGTAGCAACAGATAAAAAAAATATTATAGAGGTTAACTTGGCAACAGGAGAAAAAATCTCACCAAAATCAATTCCCTCAAGCTGGGAATAACCCTTTGCTACTAACTGAGCTTTGTATTTCTCCACTTTTCCTTATACCTTCAACTTATTTTTAAATACCCATTTGTTTCCAATGGGATTTCTTCCAGTTGGCAACTCCACTAGATCCCAAGCCTCATTCTTATCCAAGGCTGCCATTTCCTCATCCATGGCCTTTTTCCAGAGATTTCCATCCTCTGAATCCACTACCTCCCTGACAATTCTAGGATCATCATCAGTAATAGACAAAGAAAAATTTGAACCAAAATTAGATGAAGTATACCTTTCTGGTAGCCTTCTTTCTCGAACCGATCTCCTCAATACTGGAGTATGAGGATCTTCTTCTTCTGATTCCTATTCTTATGTAGAGTCTGATTCATCATCCTTTAAATCAAACTCCTTTTTCTCTAGTTCTTCCTTACTTGGTAGGACTTCTTGTTTAACAACATCCTTCATTTCTCCAAATACCACATCTCTGCTATACACTACCTTCTTAGTTTCTGGGTTCCAAATCTTATAACCTTTGAGACCATCTTTGTATCCAATAAAGATACACTTTTCAACCTTCTTATATAGCTTACTCATGTTTTCCTTTGGAACATGAACATATGCATCATATCCAAATACCTTGAGATGTGTGAGAAATTTTTTCTTACCCGTCCATACCTCTTGTGAAGTCTTGTCATCTAGCGTTGATGAGGGGGATCTATTGACTAGGTAACATGCAATACCCACTACCTCTGGCCATAGTGTTTTCCCTAACTCAACACCATTGATCTTGCACCTATATTTTTCCATCAGCATCATGTTCATCCTTTCTGCAACTCCATTTTGTTGAGGCGTATATGGAGTATTCTTCTGCCTTGCTATACTGCACTTCTTACAAAATTCTTCAAATTCATTCTCATGGAAATCTCTCATTATCTATCCTCAACACCTTAATTCTTTTCTCTGGTTGATTCTCAACAAGATCCTTAAACTCTTTAAACCTGTCAAAGACTTCATATTTCTTCCTGAGGAAATATATCCAAGTATTCCTTGAGAATTCATCTATAAATGAGACATAGTACATAGATTTTCCCAATGATGGGACTAACAGAGGTCTAAAAACATCACTGTGAACTAGCTGTAAAATTCCTTCTTCCCTCATTGCACGAGAGGGGAATCTTACTTGATTTTTCTTCCCATATATACAATGTTCACATAAATCAAAATCCAGAGAGAAGTTAGACATACCTTCAACCATACCTTTACCATATAGTAGTCGAAGACCCTTCTGTACGATATGCCCCAGTATTTGATGCCACATCATAACCTTTTCTTCAGAGACTCTAGGAGTTCTTTCTTCTTCAACTCCAATATCAAGAACAATGGAACTATTTCACCCATCACTAATAGTGCTTCCTTGAAGCTTATACAGAGTTCCAAACCAAAATCCCTTCAACAACACCATTGCTCCTCGAAACATCCTACAGGTTTCCTTTTCAAATATTGTTTTTACCCTTGAGTCGTCCATTTTGCTTACATAAATAAAATTTCTGGCCAATCCTAGGATTTGCAAAATACCAGGTAGTGTTATAATACTTCCATATATGATCATCAACTTGATGTTTCCTCGACCTATGATTCTGGTTGCCGATTCATGACCTAGGAAAACATTACCTCCATCATACCTTTAATATTCATAGAACCACTCCTTGTGGGGAGTCATATGAAAGGATTCACTTGAGTAAACCAACCATGCCTCATGATCTACATG
Source organism: Picea sitchensis (assembly GCA_010110895.2). NCBI lineage: Eukaryota > Viridiplantae > Streptophyta > Pinopsida > Pinales > Pinaceae > Picea > Picea sitchensis. The sequence continues at coordinate 207,189 of SNQJ01S0014080.1, forward strand.
TGTGCTTGAAAAATCCAAGTACACATCCCCTCCTTTCTTGGAGGTCTTTTCTTTTGTAGAAGGAGATTCTTCAGATCACTAATTTTTCTGAACTTTGGATCTACACTGCTTCTTATAGTGCCCTTCTTTTCCACTTATCCAACATACCTTTACAACATTTCCAGGAGATTTATATATTCCCTTAGACTTATATCTCCCACTTGAGAACTTAGATCTATTTATTTTCCTAGGATCGTCCTCTTGCAAATAATGTGGTTGTGCACTGTCCTTCCATGTTATTCCGTCTCATCTCCTCCGACAACAAGGATGATACCACTTCATCAAACTTAAAGGAAGTTGTATTACTACCTATGGCCACAACCAGACTATCCCATGAGTCTGGTAAAGAACACAGTAAACTGATTATCTTCATCTAAAATTTTAATCTCAATAGATAATAACTGACTTACCACAATATTGAAGGTGTTCAAATGCTTTTCCACTGATTCTCCATCTCTCATACTCATATTATACATCTTCTTTCTCAAGAATAGTTCATTTACTAAGGAATTAGCCTGATGCAACTTCCCCAACTTATCCCATAAATCCTTGGTTGTATCTTTCTCTAACACATTTAGTATTATTGAATCTGAGAGACACAGTCAGATTGTGCTCTTCACTATCTAATCCAACGTTTTCCAGTCATTTGTTGAAGTTCATGTAGGTGTAGTACCTATATCTACCATGATGCACTGATCTTTGTCCACCAACAAATCTTCCATATTGAGCTTCCACAACTCAAAACTTTTCCCATTAAACTTCTCGATCTCCATTTTCTAATTGATCACCATTTATTTTCACCTAAAAAATAAATACCACAGAACTCCCAGTGTAACAAGGCTTATCACAATCTCGAGCCAAACCCTTGACCACAAAGGCATCACCGTGAAGCCAACAAAGCTCTAATACCAAATGTAGATTTTAACCTTGTACAATATTTACTGCAAACAGATTTTCAGTAAAAGAACATAAAATATACAATGGAAAATACAAACATTACACAGATATTTTTCCCCCGAAAACCCAAACCGGGAAAACCAACATATTCTATATTCATTCATAGTGATACATTGTTTATAATACAATATACATATAGGATCCAACGACATCCAAAAACCTATCCCAATGACCTGGATTAGTCAACAACCCTAATTCCTTAACTGGAAATATAAAACCATTGGCAAAAAACCATGTGCTGAAAAACCTCCCAACAATGGACACAAAAATCGAGGCAACATGAAAAATGAGGCAAAATGTGACACATTTCCTGAGCCAAAAAAAAATTATTATAACACATACCCAACATAATGATTATCTTTTTTAGAAGTTCCCACACCTAAATGCATGCAGCACATACCCAACATATTGATTATCTTTTTTAGCGGTTCCCACACCTAAATGCATGCAACACCAACGATTTCCCAAAAGGCCCTGACCACAAATTCTGCATTTCTTAAGACTAGGATCTGTTGCACTACAAGTACCATGAGAAAAAGTCAATGGAAATGAAGGAGAAGTGGGATTTCTAGTCCCATCAACTTCAGAGGAAACATCGATAGGAATCTGAATGTTGGTTCCTAGAACCTTATTTATCTTTCCATTTGATTCCTTCTTTTCTCCTTTAAAATAATTTTTCATTCTTGCAAACCATGTATAATCATCTAATCTTATAGACATTTTGGAGATAAATAAATCAAGCATAAAAATAAATTGTTAAAAGATGACACACAATACACCTTCTGTAGTATTCTATTTATAGAAAATTTTCGCATTAGAAGGAAATAATTATGAATCTTTCAAAAATATTTGAAGGTACACTTTTAGCTAGATAGTTAATCATCAAAGCACTTAAAATCGAATCGAAATATTAATTGATCCATAATTATTGAATATCTAGAGGAAAAAATAATTGGCGAATGAACAACATGTAGTACATGTTGTTAGAAAAGCAGGATCGCATAGCAATAAATAAAACAAATGCAAAAATAAAACACATAAGATACACAATACAATAGAGACATAGATATACGTGGTTCACCCAGTGTGGGATACATCCACCAGAGAAATTGTCAGTTCCTTCCTTATTATTATCCAGCAAAATGAAGGGATACAACCTACAACACACTTGTTATAACTTCATCTTCTTTCTCTCATAATACAATATTCACGATAATACACAACCGCAATACAATTCTCTCATAAAAGAGGGTTTCCTTCTAGGGAAAAAAACCCTAAAATAACTTCTACCATAAGATCTGTGACCTTATAATGAACGATCCAGATTGACTATGAAATTACAATATTTTACAAGGTAATTTTCCCCAAAATTTTTCTTCGGGGGCACTTCCCTTAAATCCCACACCAGGGAGGGGCTACAAAAATTGTCGTCGCCCCCCCCTGGACCCCCCTAGTGAATTTTTTTAGGGGGAAATCTTCCCCACACCCACTCATTAGGAAATGGGGTCCAAGCATGTCTAAACAAAACCTCTAAATCAAGAATATAATCAGGCTCCACAACCAACAATATCCCACTTGGAGAATGATCACAACAACTCCATTGTTATACGTACTAGATTGTATTCCACCTTGGACCTGGAAAATTTCTCATCTTCACCTTCACACTTGAAGGTCAACTAAAACTGAGCAGGAAATCAGTTTCTCCTTGGTTACTCCCTTTTCTAACATGTCGACAAGATTCTAGCTAGTATGTATCTTTTCCAACTTCAAATGTCCATCTTCCAAGATAGACCGTATGAAATGGCACCTGAGATGTATATGCTTAGTCTTCGAATGGAAGGATGAGTTCTTTGCAATATGAATGCCACTCCCATTGTCATAGTACAGCCTGTTATTCTCATGCTTCTTTCCTAATTCCTCCATAAACCTCTGTAAACATATCATCTCTTTACTAGCCTCTATACCAACAACATACTCTATTTCTGTTGTTGAAAATTAAACAACTTTTTTCAGTTTTGAAATCCAACTTACTATTGTTCCACCTACAATAAAAACATACCATGTGGTGCTCCTCCTTCTTTCTTTATCTCCTGCCATATCTGAATCAACATATCCTTGTAGAACAATGTTTGAACCTCAAAAAATTAATGCATGAGTAGAAGTACCTCTCAAATACTTGAGAATCCACTTTACTACTTCCCAATGTTCTTTGCTTGGATTTTTCATATACTTGCTCACAACTCCCATTGCATGTGCAATATATGGTCTTGTGCAAACCATCACATACATCAAGCTGTCAACTGCTAATGAATAAGGGACCCTGGACATGTATTATATCTCCTCCTATGTCTTGGGACACATTTCCTTAGTTGATTTGAAATGGCTAGCCAAAGGTGTACTAATTGGTTTTTCATTCTTCATTCTAAACCTCTCCAACACATTCTCTATGTACTCACCCTGAGACATTTTCAATTTGCAATTTTTCATGTCTCTTGTTGTTCTCATGCAAAGAATTTTCTTTGCAGCACCCAAATCCTTCATCACAAATGAATTAACAATTGTTTCTTGAGCACATTTATATCCTTCATATTATACCCTACAACAAGCATGTCATCTACATACAATAGAAACATAATACATCTTCCATTTTCGATCCTTTTAAAATAAACACAGTGATCAGAATGACATCTACTATAACCTTGTTATGTCATAAACATGTCAAACTTCAAATACCACTGCCTTGGAGCTTTCTTTAGGCCATACAAGATCTTCTTCAACCTGCATACCAAAGTTTTCTTCCCTTTGACCTCATACCCATGTGGTTTTTGTATATAAATCTCTTCATCCAAATCACCATGGAGAAAAGTTGTTTTTACATCTAACTGCTCAATATGCAAATATTCTCCTACCATAAGACTTAAAATAGTCCTAATTGAAGTCATCTTAACAACATGAGAAAATATTTCAAAAAAATCTATACCTTCTTTTTTGCAAACCCCTTTACAACAATTATAGCCTTATACCAATTTTTTCCTCCATCTTTTTCCTTCGACTTGTAAAACCATTTATTATGCAGTGCTCTTTTTCTTGCAGGAAACTGAACCAAGTACCAAGTTTGGTTATTTGCCAAAGAATCCATTTCTTCTTTCATTCCTTGCTCCCACTTCTTTTTAGTGGCTACCTGAATTTCCTCTTCATAACTTTCTGGTTCACCAGAATCAGTCAACAATAAATAATACAATGAAGGAGAGTATCATTCATGGGGTCTACTTAACCTGATAGATCTTCTAACAACACTTGCAAGAGTTTGAGGTACTTGTTTCTCCTGATGTTGTACATTTTAATTTTTCTGGTGCCTTTGGAATTTCTTTTTCAGTGATATCATCAAGCACTATGTATTATGGTTTTTCTTTTTCCTATTTCTTTCCCTGCAACTGATCTTTGTATGTGACCTTCTCATTGAATATGACATCTCTACTCATAATGATTTTGCATATTTCATAATCCAATAAGCAATAACCAAAATCATTAACATTGTATCCAATAAAGGTACACTTCTTGGATTTTACCTAAAGCTTTGTTCTATTTTATTTACCAATATGGAAAAATGTTTCACAACCGAAAGTTTTCAAAAAAATGTTTTTTACCTTTTTACATGTCCATGCCTCCTCTAGAATTCCACCATCCAAATAGCTTGAAGGTCTTTTGTTTATTAAGTAAACAACGATATCTACAACATATTCCCAGAAATGTAAGGGAAACCCTGCATGCAATCTCATACTCCTTGCATGCTCCATGATGGTCTTGTTCATCCTTTCTGACACACCATTTTCTTGTTGTATAAGCTAAAGAGATAGAAGAGTCAATATTACCAGTACATAAATACAATGTACCTACCTTCTCGCCTTTTTCTACCACCAGTGATCCTTTGGTGGCCTTCCACACCTTATCTGTAAATATGGATATACAACCTTCACTTGCCAACTTTCCTATTGAAATTATATTTTTCATTAGATCTGGAATATGTATTACCTCTTTCAACAACCATTGGTTTCCACTCCTTTGCTTTATTTTTACCTTTCCCATTCTAACAATTTTTCATGGTTCATCATCACCTAAACGAACTTGTCCAAAATCACCTTGAACATCATCTAGAAAATGTTTCCTATGGGGTGTGTCATGAAATGAAGCCCCTGAATCTACTACCCAGGACTCAGAAATATTATCTACATAAATAATCAAAGCATATTGTAACACATCACCTGTTACATTTGCTTTCTGATTTTTCTCCTGTTGTCCATCTCTTTGTTTCTTTGCAGCTCTGTAGTTTTTCTTCAGATGTCCTTTCTTCCCACAATTCCAAAATTCAATCTTTCCCAGTCTAGATTTGGATCTTCCCTTCCTAGAACTCTCACGATTCCCTGAGCCCTTTCCTCTATCCTTTTTTTTCCCCTGTTCTCCATGTTTAACGCATTACCTGATTTCTCACTTGTTCTTTTCCATCGCATTTCCTCGCTAAGGATAACACCAACAACATCATCAAATTTTAGAGTGTTTGAACCAGAGACAGAGTTACTTACAGCCATGACCAAGCCATTCCATCTTTCTGGCAATGATCATAGGATTAGAAGAGCCCTGAAATCATCATCAAAGTCCACTTTTACAGAAATTAGCTGATTAGTAACCGCATTAAATTAATTTAAATGATCTCCAACAAACCAACCTTCTGACATATTCATATTAAATAATCACTTCATTATAAATACCTTATTGGACGTCGAGGGTTTTTCATAGAGTTTATCCAATCCATCCATCAGCTCCTTCGTTGTATTTTATTTTGAAATATTGAAGGCCATTGAAATTGCCAGGCTCAGTCGTATCGTTTCTAGTGCCTTTATGTCAAGAACCTCCAATTCTCCGCCCTTCATGGCCATCGGCTTCTTTGTTATTTCGCCCAATGGTAGGAATAGATCCTTTTGATATAAAAAATCTTCCATCTGTATCTTCCATAACTGGTAGTTTTGGCCATTAAAATTCTCGACCCTAAACTTTCCATCTTTCTTCATTGCTCCCACTCGAACTAGGAACCCTCTTTTCATGCGAGTTACCTTTCTCTCTGACACGAGTTGTTAGAAAAATAGGATCGCGGAGCAATAAATAAAAAAAAATAACAAAAGTATACATAAAACAATAGAGACATAGACATACTTGTTTCACCCAGTGTGGGATACATCCACCAAATAAATTTCCAGGTCCTTCCTTATTATTATCCAACAAAATGAAGGGGTACAACCTACAACACACCTATTGTAACTTCCTATTCCTTCTCTCACAGTCTCCTCTCTCATAATATAATATTCAGGATAATACACAGTCGCAATAAAATTCCATCATAAAAGAGGGTTTCCTTCTAGGGAAAATAACCCTAAAATAACTTCTACTGTCAGATCTGTGACCTTATAATGAACGGTCAAGATTGACTATGAAATCACAATATTTTACAAGGCAATTTTCCCCAAAATTGTGCTTCGGGGGCACTTCCCATGAATCCCCCTCCATGGGGGGGCTACAAACATTGTCATCGCCCCCCCCTAGACCACCCTAGCAATAGTTGTGGTGTGTGGGGGGGGGGGAGGAATCCCCCCCATACCCCCCCGGTTAGGAAATTGGGTCCAAGCACGACTGAAACAAACCTTTGATTCAGGAAGATAATCAAGTTCCATAACCAACACATGTTGAAAACCCTTCGCACGATTGTTTGAATGACAATAAAATTGACTCCTAAGCAAACTTAAAGGAACCAATTCTGCATTTCTTAATGCATCACAGGGAGGCATTATCCCCAACTAGAGTTCAATGTTGTAACTAAATATGGCTAGTAAAAGTTTTGTGTGTTCAAATCATAGTAGCTTTATTTANCTCACGATTGTTTGAATGAAAATAAAATTGACTCCTAACCAAACTTAAAGGAACCAATTCTACATTTCTTAATGCATCACAGGGAGGCATTATCCCCAACTAGAGTTCAATGTTGTAACTAAATATGGCTAGTAAAAGTTTTGTGTGTTCAAATCATAGTAGCTTTATTTATCTTTTTCCTTTCCATTTTATTTTAGAATGAATTTAGTATTTGTTCAATATATATATAATAATGTTTAGTTATATTATACATTAGGGGCTATGAGTTTAAATATAAGTAAATTAAAAAATAGACAAGTGTTTTAATCTGACGGTCGCTAATAAATAAGATCGACAGTACTGATTAATTTCAGGGACAAAAGAAAGTGACTTTTACTTGTACGAAGAGTCACAAACCCGCTAAACCACTTGCCACACACATCGCTAAACAACATTTATATTAGGGATTTTTCAAAGTATACAAAACTGCCCGAAATGAGCCCAAAACCACCTAGTATCATGAAAATTGTTTTCTTATAGATTAGTAGTTGGATTCATTTAAAGAATGTTGAACACATGATCACCAAGATTTAATCATTGGTTGACACATTATCTATTATTTATTAAAACCTATCACTAAATTAGAAATAGTTGTCACCCCATGTTATTACTAACTTTCATTTAGACGAAGGACATAGGTGCTCTGGTTTTCTAAAGGATTTTTCCACGAGTCTGCAACAAAAGGGAAAACATAGTTTGAATCTTCAATGGCTCATAGGAGAAAAACCAATGTTTCCCAGCAACAAATAATGGAAAAATCAGTTTTCAAGCACTTAACTAATAAATATTTGAATGTTTATGAACCTGAAATAACAATGAAATCTATCCAAACACTCAAAAAACATACTTCTTTCCAACTTTAATACCAGTAGTGAACATCTTCCTAAATGGGCCTTTGGTTTAACTAGAGCAGTCATTCCTCTCACCTTTCATTTTGCAGAATTAGTAATTATGTGTTCTCATAATTATGATTCGACATCAAGGTTAATTAGGGACAAAAATCATAAAGTAGTCTTCTCAATTTCATAGAAAGCTCTGGCAGAAATCTTAGCATTATCTTAAAGTGGGGAAAAAATAGATGAAGATCCTTTATCCCTCAACTTTATCTCGCTACCAATATCATAAAGATTGGTTTCTATGACACATTCAGTAATAATATGCAAGATGGGGTTGAATAAAAATTTCCTCTGAGCTCATTATTGTTTAAAAATTCAGTCAAATAAGTCATAACCATGATTTGTTTGGTCCTTGGGTATAACAATGACATGTTAGTGGATGATGCTATTTTAGGTTTCCTATTAAAATTTTCAAAAGGTGCCAATTTTAATTTTTCATAATACCTTTTAGACAACATTCATGAAAAATTGACTTATTTTGAACACTAGAAAATCTTTAGATATCAGACATACTTAATTTATTTACTTATACATCAATAACCTTCTTGTTTTAAGTCTTTAAACCTAAATAAAATATATTGGCGGGGAAATGCTATTCATGTTACTGAATTGACCAATCATATGAAGGACCAAGGATAGAAGGGAGGTTATAAATTATTCATTGATCATATTATGTCTATTTTGTACATTCTATATCATGATCAGTCTCCTCTAAGAAATTTTCTTGATTGTCGAAATTCTCTACAGTTAGTACAATAAATAAAATTTGGGGACTGGTATATTTTCAAAGATAATATAGTCATAATAATTTATGGGTTTGATTCTCAACCATATAGATTACCTATTTTCCTAACTCATAGAATATTTTCATCAGAATTAATAAGGAAAATATTAAGCTCTGAATACCTTCATTTTTCCTCAAAAGCTAAAAGGACTCTTCTTCAACTTTCAACAATTTTTTTTTGTATCTTGGTAAATGATAAATCATATTTAGAAATTGTAGAAAGCATGATAAATAAATTGAGTTTTGACTCGGATGATCATTAGCAATATGATACATTCCATGTTTTTTCCTAACATCAAACATCCAGTTGGTCTTCAATTTTATGTCCATCACTTAAAGGTATTCAAAAACGTCTCACACCAGCTCTTGACCTGGCCCACAAAAGTAAGAGTGAACAACATGCAAATGACACTTTCATGAGAGATTTTTGGAGAAGAACAAAATTTCCATAATCAAAAAACATGTAGATGCAAATGTTTCACCCTCCCCGTCAAATTTGATCTAAGACAAGAGATGAAAAATATTTCTAGGATTTTTCATAGGTATAGAACCAGAAATACATATCCATAAAGGGATATAGGAAGGATCCATTACTAAATTAAAATAATTAATAATAATGATTCCAAAGGATCAGCTTATCATGTGGCCCTCCTTCTAGCGTCATTTTTGTTGACGGGTCCAAATGTCCTCATCAAGAAGGTAAGGGAGAACGCCTGATGGAAGGTCCCAATTAGACCTAATCACATTTGGTGTAGAGTTTCCAACCAATATATGGGGTTGGTTACCACTAATAATTAAAATAAAAATGGGAAGACAACAAATTTCCCCCAAAGAATTCCTATCAATTATATATATAACTACAAAAAAAGAAAAATAATCTAAACTAAATACTTCTAACCTATCCTACGTAGAAGAAATTCAACAGAATGAACACAACATGAAATACCGTCATTACTTGCAGAAATAGTTCATGTCAATCAATAACATTTTAAAACAATATCAGTGTAGTTTGAATCACAAAAAGTTGCAGACTAAACTTGTAACATTACCACTATATTCATTAGAAATCATAACAACTTAAACATATTAAATATTGCATGCAAAAATAGTTCATATGATAAATATTCAAGGAGTTTGAATGATAAACATAGACACAGAATAGTCCCAAATGCAATTGACAATAGTCATGATCTCAAATTCCTTTTTCTCTTCATTCCTAAGGAAGAACTTCCACCCTCTCTAACATCCAACAATTACATCTCTTCAACTTGCTTATTTTTTACCCATTAAATGACTCGAATTTCCCCATGCAGTTTTGTAAATGAATGTGGAAGTGTTGTAAACAAAAGTTAAAAAGGATCATGACTAGTCAATATTACTCTAAGGATTTTCATGAGTGACATTTAATAGAAATATCATTGACTCTACTCAGTTGTATCCTCTTTTTTTCTTCGAAGTTTTCTAGGAATGTTTTTTTCAATTTGGTAATTATATCCTTCCATGTTGTTTTCTTTGCTAGATCTCCATCATTGTCTCATGGGCCTAATTTCATCTTCTGGATCATGAGTTATGATTGTCTTAAGTTTCACATTTTATTCCCCTTCAATTTTTTGGTCCTTTTTTCTTTGAACTTTTTGGGATTTTTCATTGCTAGTATGGCTTGAATTCCTCCTCTAATGCATTCTCCTACTTGATAGCTTTGCAATGAGCTATCTTGGGCCTGATTTGGACTCCCATAGTTGAATATATAGTTGCATGAATCCAATCCTCAACAAACCTTGATTTTCTCACAGATTGAATTGGATCATTGATCTTCATCCCTAAAAAAATATCTCACATGCATTGGGTAAGTTGAAAATTGATGGTATATTATGTTTTTCCCCCCCTTACTTAGTTTGTGTGTGGAACTAGAGGAGGCATAAGACCTAGGGCCCATGTAGAAATTTTGGCCAATAAACCATAGAAAAATAAGGAAAAAA
>SNQJ01S0014080.1:217851-242493 GCA_010110895.2 Picea sitchensis
CTTCTGTCATCCTTCCTTCTCATGTGTTAGTTTAGATATATTTGAAAGGAATTCAGTGTCCATGATAAGCATTTTTATGTCTAGGGTTAAGGTCAAGCTCTAGAGGTGATCTGCCTGTCCGCAGGGAGATTTTCCTACAACACTTTAAACCTAAATCAAATATATTGGCGAGGAAATGCTATTCATGTTACTGAATTGACCAATCATCTAAAGGACCAAGGATAGAAGGGAGGTTATAAATTATTCATTGATCATATTATGCCTATTGTGTATATTCTATATCATGATCAGTCTCCTCTAAGAATTTTTCTTGATTGTCGAAATTCTGTACAGTTAGGACAATAAATAAAATTTGGGGACTGGTATATTTTCGAAGATAATATAGTCATAATAATTTATGGGTTTGATTCTCAACCATATAGATTACCTATTTTCCTTACTCATAGAATATTTTCATCAGAATTAATAAGGAAAATATTAAGCTCTGACTACCTTCATTTTTCCTCAAAAACTAAAAGGACTCTTCTTCAACTTTCAACAATTGTTTTTTGTATCTTGGTAAATGATAAATCAGATTTAGAAATTGTAGAAAGCACGATAAATAAATTTAGTTTTGAATCGGATGATCATTAGCAATATGATACTTTCCTTGTTTTTTCCTAACATCAAACATCCAATTGGTCTTCAATTTTATGTCCATCACTTAGAGGTATTCAAAAACGTCTCACACCAGCTCTTTACCTGGCCCACAAAAGTAAGAGTGAACAACATGCAAATGACACTTTCATGAGAGATTTTTGGAGAAGAACAAAATTTCCATAATTAAAAAACATGTAGATGCAGATGTTTCACCCTCCCCGTCAAATTTGATCTGAAAGAAGAGATGAAAAATATTTCTAGTATTTTTCATAGGTATAGAACCAGAAATACATATCCATAAAGGGATATAGGAAGGATCCATTAATAAATTAAAATAATTAATAATAATGATTCCAAAGGATCAGCTTATCATGTGGCCCTCCTTCTAGCATCATTTTTGTTGACGGGTCTAAATGTCCTTGTCAAGAAGGTAAGGGAGAACGCCTGATGGAAGGTCCCAATTAGACCTAATCACATTTGGTGTAGAGTTTCCAACCAATATATGGGCTTGGTTACCACTAATAATTAAAATAAAAATGGGAAGACAACAAATTTCCCCCAAAGAATTCCTATCAATTATATATATAACTTAAAAAAAAGAAAAATAATCTAAACTAAATACTTCTAACCTATCCTACATAGAAGAAAATCAACAGAATGAACACAACATGAAATAACGTCATTACTTGCAGAAATAGTTCATGTCAATCAATATCATTTTAAAACAATATTAGTGTAGTTTGAATCACAAAAAGTTGCAGACTAAACCTATAACATTACCACTATATTCATTAGAAATCATGACAACTTAAACATAACAAATATTGCATGCAAAAATAGTTCATATGATAAATATTCAAGGAGTTTGAATGATAAACATAGACACAGAATAGTCCCAAATGCATTTGACAATAGTCATGATCTCAAATTCCTTTTTCTCTTCATTCCTAAGGAAGAAATTTCACCCTCTCTAACATCCAACAGTTACATCTCTTCAACTTGCTTATTTTTGTCCCATTAAATGACTCAAATTTCCCCATACAGTTTTGTAAATGAATGTGGAAGTGTTATAAACAAAAGCTAAAAAGGATCATGAGTAGTCAATATTACTCTAAGGATTTTCATGAGTGACATTTAATAGAAATATCATTGACTCTACTCGGTTGTATTCTCTTTTTTTCTTCGAAGTTTTCTAGGAATGTTTTTTTCAATTTGGTAGTTATATCCTTCCATGTTGTTTTCTCTGCTAGATCTCCATCATTCTCTCATGGGCCTAATTTCATCTTCTGGATCATGAGTTATGATTGTCTTAAGTTTCACATTTTATTCCTCTTCAATTTTGTGGCCCTTTGTTCTTTGAATTTTTTGGGATTTTTCATTGCTAGTATGGCTTGAATTCCTCCTCTAATGCATTCTCCTACTTGATAGCTTTACAATGAGCTATCCAGGGCCTGATTTGGACTCCCATAGTTGAATATATAGTTGCATCAATCAAATCCTCAACAAACCTTGATTTTCTCACGGATTGATTTGGATCATTGATCTTCATCCCTAAAAAAATATCTCACATGCATTGGGTAAGTTGAAAATTGATGGTATATTATGTTTTTGCTCCCTTTACTTAGTTTGTGTGTGGAACTAGAGGAGGCATAAGACCTAGGGACCATGTAGAAATTTCGGCCAATAAACCATAGAAAAATAAGGAAAAAATAAAAAAGATAAAAATAAATAAAAATAAATAAAAATAAATAAACTATAGTCCCACCTCCAAAACATATTAAAATAATATGCTTGTTCAGAATTCAAAATTTGGAGAAATCGTAGCTAAAACTCTCGACCTAAAAACCTTCGATGGGTATGTCCCTATAGAGAGAGAGAGAGAGAGAGAGAGAGAGAGAGAGAGAGAGAGAGAGAGAGAGAGAATAATAAATAAAATAGAATAGAATAGTACAATCTGGGACTTTGGGGGAAATGGGAAAAAAAAGTTAAAAGAAAAAATAAGAAAAAAAAAAAATATAAAATGGAAAATTCAAAATGTATCCAATTTCACCGAGATATGGGAATAATAATAATAGTGTACATATGAAAAATATACATTAGGGATTTAGGGATAAATGCACAACATAAGAAATAATTTCCCTATATAATAGTAATTCACCCATGTAAAAATAATTTTACCCATGTAAAATAATTCCCAAAGTAAAAGTGATTCTCCCATGTAATTCAAAAACCAAGCGTAGCTTTGGTAAAACCATGGGAAATCAAAAACATTGTATTGTAAAACCACGGTAAAATTAGAAATGAAAATAAATAAATGAAATCAATAATAATAAAAATGAAAATAAAAAATAAATAAAATTAGAAATAAAATAAAGCAAACAAAGTATACAAATTATATACAAAAAATTTGGGAAAATGAGGCCAAATTCCACAAGGGTCAAGGTTCAACACTAGGGTTCCACACCTAAGGACCAAAAATAGAAACCAGGTATATCATGCAGACTCTAAATAATCGAGTGTTGAGTTAGGTAGGCATGTCATATGGGGATTGAGACTACACGAATTTAACAAATGATGAGAAAGGGGTTAAATGGATGACACATCACATAACATGTTAACATAAAAAAAAAAACCCATATGATAAAAATTATTTTGACGCTAACCGAGAACATGGGATATGTCAATTCGATCAAGGAGAAATGGGCAGAGGGTATACCTGGTAAGCTTGCAAGGGGAGGTACTCTAATAGGATCATAGAACATGCTCCAACATCACACCACATTGAATGAATATGTAGATGACAAGTGGAAATAAAGCATTGGTTAACAATATGATGAGGCTCCACATCCGAGAAACTTGATAAGTCCTCGGGCACGAGATTTTGGAGAGAGGAGAGGTCAAAAGGAGAACCTAATAGAGATCATTCTGAAGAAGCTCGTGCCTTTCATACCTCAGAAATATCACAAGGGAATTCAATTAGGAAAACCAATGAGATAAACTTGATGAGGGGAGCCTTATAGGATTTCGGCCTTCAGGCATCAGAAAAGTTTTAAAACAATGCAAACTCAACACTCCAAAAAGGGATTCCTAAGAAAGATAAACTTGATGAGCTCATGGGGTAGGACTACAAGAAAGGTGATTGGATTGGCTCATGGGGTTTCATTTTTGGGAACTAGGATGAGAAAGGTAGATGGTCAATCCAATGAAGAGTTCTGAGCAGGTGGATCTGATAGCCTTGTGGGATTTGAATATCAAAGAGAATTGTATGAAAAGTTGAATCTACTTCCTGATGAGGGATATCTAGGTAAGTATCAAGGCTCTGACCACACAATAAAATACAATAACATCCAAGTGTTAGAATGGAACATAGAAAATAATGCAATGGTGATAACAACAAATCTAACTAAGGTTTTGGAAAGACAAGGTTTAATTTTGAATGTTGAATGTTGGCTTCAAATGATAGAAAATATATTTATAAATAGAATTATAGTCAAGAGGAATAATATCAAGGGATTCCCCATGTGTATTTCAAGTCTGAAGTGGTTATGTAAAGGAAGTGACTCTGCTACCCTTCTCCTACAACCATAGAAAGAAGAAAATAAGTTACGTGAGGAAAAAAATACTTGCAAATATACCATAAACATTACATTATTTTTCTTTTCCTTCAACAAACGTATGAATAAGTGTTGGGTTTGTTTTCAAATTGCAGAAAAAAGAAGAAGGTGTTCCTCAAAGATCTCATCCATGATCTCATCCTTTCATAAACAACTTATTTCCATACATAAATGTCATCAAGGTTTCATGTATCTAACCTCAAACTAATAGAAGGGATAAATGATCTTGTGATTCTAGCTAAGAGTTTGAAACTGAAGAATATGACTAACATACAATATCTTGAACATACACAATGAAATTACACACAACATGCAAGCAAGAGGATGTAGAGTGCATATGCATTCTTCGTTTAATTCATCCATTCAGGAATTCCTCCAAACAAAACTCATTCAAGGCATGAAATAGAACATCAAACATTATAGTCATATAGGATCATCTAATACTTCTAGATCTACAAAATGTCCCAAAGATAACTTGTCCATCTCATCATAAAAATATCAGTGAAGCATCATGAGTAAAAAATCATTATGAAGAACATTTGAAAGAATAATATCAAAAGGATTAACAAACCTCCATGTCAAATAAAATCATTAATAAAGATCCAAACCCCCAACTCTCTCAAGGTAGGTAAAGAATAATCATTAGGCTCATATAAGTAGAGTGTTAGGCATTAGATTTCAAATTTGAATAGAGAGGGCCTTTTCCTTTCTCTTATAAAAGAAAAAGTAAAGGGGGGTTGTTGTGGTCACAACACTAGCCATTTAGGAACATCAAATCCCTATGGAAACAAAAATGTGGGGGGACCTTAAGGTTCATCTGGGTCACAAGACACTTCATCCTCACCCCAATATTCATTTTCCCATACACCATTTCCTTTCTTATATACTTTTGTGATTTGTTGTAAATCACCCATATTCCATGACCTATTATGGTCGGCGGTACATGTGAAGTTACCATCTAGCATGCCTAATATATGAAAGAATGTCAAGACAATACCCATCCACGCACATTATGACCTATCATTTGTCATGTTCATCCAACTCTTTGATGGATGAAAATATATAGTTATTTATTTTCCAATGATCCTTGACAAAAGGTACTACAAAATGGTACATCGAACTAAAAGGAGCCTCCTTTAATAGTTTCAATAACTTGGTGATGGTGTTTTTGACACACCCATATGGTATGATATAGGAATAGGTTACATAACTATTGATATATTTTGGTTAATATATATCCACCCACATATCTAATCATATTCATGAGTGGAGGAGGTGATGTCAACTCATAAAAACCCAAATTCTTGACCAACTCCTTATGGAGTGGTTTACCAAGTCTCTCTTACCACCCAATGTCAGGGATATTTTTATGGGAGAGGAAACTATGAAGGAGAAAGCCATCCTACATTCCCAACAATTAGATTTGATCTACTCTCAGTCTGATGAGGGAGATCCCGGTAAGTATCAAGGCTCCGGCCACACAATAAAATGAAATAACATTCAAGTGTTAGAATGGAACATAGAAAATAATGCAATGGTGATAACAAAAAACTTGACTAAGGTTTTGGAAAGATAATTCTTAATTATGAATGTTGAATGTTGACTTCAAATGATAGAAAATATATGTATAAATAGAATTCTTGTCAAGAGGAAGAAGATCAAGGGATTCCCCACATGCATTTCAAGGTTGAAGTGGTTATGTAAAGGAAGTGACTCTGCTACCCTGCTCCTACAATGATAGAAAGAAGAAAATCAGTTATGCGAGGAATATGATACTTGCAAATATACCATACAAATTATCTTCTTTTTCTTTTCCTTCAACAAACTTATGAATAAGTGTTGGGTTTGTTTTCAAATTGCAGAAAAATGAAGAAGTTTCTCAAACATAATCATCCATGATCTCATCCTTTCATAAACAACTTATTTCCATACATAAATGTCATCAAAGTTGCATGTATCTAACCTCAAACTAATTGAACGGATAAATGATCTTGTGATTCTAGATAAGAGTTTGAACCTGAAGAATATGACTAACATGAAAGAGATTGAGAATACATGATTACATTGCACACAACATGCAAAAAAGAGGATGTAGAATGCATATGCATTCTTCATTTAATTCATGCCTTCAACAATTCCTCCAAATCAAACTCATTCAAGGCATGAAATAGAACATCAAACATTGTAGTCATATAGGATCATATAATACTTCTAGATCTACAAAAGGTCCCAAAGATAACTTTTCCATTTCATCATAAAAATATTAGTGAAGCATCATGAGTCAAAAATCATTATGAAGAACATTTGAATGAATAATATCAAAAGGATTAACAAACCTCCATGTCAAATAAAACCATTAATAAAGATCCAAACCCCCAACTCTCTCAAGGAAGGTAAAGAATAAGCATTAGGATTGTAGAAGTGGAGTGTTAGGAATTAGAGTTTAAGTTTTAATAAAGGGGGCCTTTTCCTTTCTCTTATAAAAGAAAAAGTAAAGGGGGGTTGTTGTGGTCACAACACTAACCATTCAAGAACATCAAATCCCTTTGGAAATAAAAATGTGGGGGGACCTTAAGGTTCATCTAGGTCACAAGACACTTCATCCTCATCACAATATTCATTTTCCAATACACCATTTCCTTTCTTATATACTTTCCTGATTTGTCATGTTTGACAAATCGCCCCATCTTTCATGACCTATTATGGTCGGTGATACCTATGAAGTTACGATATGGCATGCCTAAATTTGAAAGAATGTCGATATAAGACCCATCCATTCACATTATGACCTATCATTTGTGGTGTTCATCCAACTCTTTGATGGATGAAAATATAAAGTTATGTATTTTCCAATGATCCTTGACCTAAAGGTACTGCAAAAATGGTACATCGAACTAAAAGGAGATTCCTTTAATAGTTTCAATAACTTGGCGATGGTTTTTTTGACACATTTTCAGTTTCCTATATGGTATGATATAGGAATGGGTTACAAAACTATTGTCATATTTTGGTCAATATATTTCCACCCACATATCTAATCATATTCATGACTGGAGGAGATGGCATCATCTCATCAAAGCCAAAATTCTTGACCAACTCCTTATGGAGTGGTTTACCAAGTCTCTCTTACCACCCATTGTTGGGGATGTTTCTATGGCAGAGGTGGCTATCAAGGAGCAATCCATCCTACATTTCCAACACTTATATCTGATCTACTCTCAGTTTGGCACTATATATGATGTTATCCCACATTCTCCAATACCGTCGACCGATCCAAGAAAACCAAACCTAGGACCCCATGTTTATGGTGTGGTTGGTTCTATTTCTAATTCCTCTATGGGAAATTTACTTGATTATCTAGGTAAAATGAATATTTAATCAAACCCATCAACTATTGTGCTTATTTCTCAAACTACCCCGATCCCACTCAAACATTCTAGGTGAACTTGGTGCAATCCATGCAATCGAAGAATGAAGAAAAATAATTAGTTCCTCCACACTATTTGTTGGGTGGACCGTCCTACTCACCAATGTCCAAAGAATTATGAGATCCACTTATACTTGGCACATATTTTTGTCTTAACCCATCCTTCTCCCCCACAAGCCTCAAAAAATGGTTGCGTCAAATCATGGCCCCCCACAAGGGGGCATGGAAAGTACCTCTCAATGTGAGGGTTCTTCCTTGAATTCCACTATATACATGTGTGACAATGTGGTCAATATGAAAAATTGATCTCGTCATTACAGGATTCCTAAGGCTAGTATTGCAAACCAGGATCCAATTTTCTCTTCCTAGCCTAGTGGCTCTCTACATATTGAGAAGCCATATTTTGCGACACTCTTTCACCATCCCAAAGGTTTTCTTTGATGCATGAAACACAATCCAAATGCTTGGGCTACCAACAACCACAATATTGTGGAAGACTTTGACCAAGTACCATGTGCCATGTCTTCTCCAAAATTCCTCCAAAGCTACCCTGGGTAGTCGAAATATTTATTGTCAGCAATAGGTGATGTTCACCCCTCAAAGTCTAGATTAATCACGTTTTATTCAAACTAGGCTCGTAATAAACTTTCCCACCAAATTCCTTTTCAGATTAAACTGAGAGTAAATTAGAAAAACATCCTCTACATAGTGGTTCGTGAAGGTGTCTCAAATTTTATCGTGTCCATAGCATGTTGGAAAGTTCTTGGATCTCCAAATCACAATACGTCTAGCACCATGTTAAAGGACTTCGATGGGAACATGTTCCAACCTCACATTATTATCACTGCATTTCCCATAGATCTAGGTGGCAATAATGTCTCCATGGCAATGGAGGCATTCAATGCCACTCTTGAGTATAACCTGCTACTTGGGTGCACTTGGTTCTATGAGATGACTATAGTTGTCTCGTCTGTCATTAGGTTCCTTTTTGGGCCTTAAATTTGACATATTTTTGCACTATCAATACACCTTTTTTTCCTCTTTATTCCTCCATATTCACCATTTCACTATCCCTCTCACTATATTACTCATGACGTCGACATTCAATCATCCAAAGAGATATAGAAGGTAGAACATTGTCAATATCTATGAAATTTTATGTTTTTAATGAATATATGAATCATATACATTTTTATTGATAACGTTACCAAAATTCATTCCTATAACTATAACATGTCAATCCATTAACAAATTGTTCATTGTCATATATGTGCTACTCCATAACAAATTTGATTACCTAGGTTTT
Organism: Picea sitchensis; assembly: GCA_010110895.2. Taxonomy (NCBI): domain Eukaryota; kingdom Viridiplantae; phylum Streptophyta; class Pinopsida; order Pinales; family Pinaceae; genus Picea; species Picea sitchensis. Next base: position 226,838 of record SNQJ01S0014080.1, read on the forward strand.
TATCGTAGGGTCCACGAGATGGTGTGGATCCTCTTTAGTATGTTTCATATCACACCAAGATGGTGCCAACCGCTAATCAATTCCTAAGTCAACAACATGCCAAATCAATCTTTTCCAGCACATTCAAACTGATTCTAAATTGATGGAGATAATTCTACAAATTTCATATTGTGTAATCTTAGATATGGTCAACAAACATTGTATTTCTCTCAAATACTAGCCTATGTCATTTGTATCTTACTCCGTAATTAGCATTGAAATGTTGAAGTGATTCCCAGATCCATGAGAACATGGGTTTCCTAATTTTTATGTAACACCCCCTCCATGCAATGTATCCACTATAAATATGGGAGATAGAATAATATTGAGCAGGGAGGTGATGAAGGAATTGATGAATGTTGATGCTGTAACTCTCTGAATTTTGATTTTCTAATGATAATACAAAACTATTGTACTTGCATATGGTGTTATAATTTATCTTGTAGTACTATATTATTCCTTAGAAGCATATTCCAAGTTAGGCAGGACCCCCTCTCTTTGGTATGTGTTGCCTTGTTTTCATTGGTTAATTGATTTATTGTTTTATATTTTCGTTAGATTCATTTCTTGAATTATTTGTGTGGTACTTGATTCAGTAGTGTGTTATAGGCATGTCCACTTATATCGATAATTAATGAATTGAATAGACAATTGTTCCATAAACCCTTTGACCTTATGTACAGAATGAAATATTTTGATCGGAGGATTTAATAAATATAATTCATGTAGATGTCTATTCAAGTGAGGAATTCCTATATTACTTACTCAATTTCTTTATATTTATTGTGAGAGTAGGCTCTGATCCTACACATATTGTGTTTGCATATCATAATCCTACATCCCTGATTGATAATTTTCTGGAATTTTTGGTGTCATTGTCAGAGAGATGCTAAAGGGATTATAGAATTGGTAGTTTGATTCTTTAGTTCTTTCATTTTTTATCATTTTTTTTTGCATATGATTTTTTTTGTGCCAACATTTATGACATGGGGGAGGATAAATAGTAAGATGATAGGTAAGAACCTCTGCATTCACTTTAGTGAGTTTCTCCAAGACCTCGTCATGTTGGTACAGTGTGTTTCCTTGATGTAAGTGTGTTTTCGTTTAGTTCACTAAAAATAGAAGTAATGAATCATGGAAAGAGGAACCTAACCTATGTCAAAGGATAAGTTGGTGACAATAGGGTCTTAGTATCATGAGGTGTTCAAGTACATGGACATTTCCAAGATTGATTAAGTTGCTATGAGTGTGGTGTGTTTCAGTTTTGTCGTTAATTCCATTCATCTCTTTAATACAAAGGGTATAATTGTTAGAGGATTAGAACATTTATGATTTTTTTTTAGCATTTTAAAATTTCAGAATTTTTCTTGTGTGAGATTTATTTTTGGTACTAGTATTCTAGATACAGTGGAATAATGACGGTAAGATGAAAAGACGAACTCACTATAGAATTTATGTAGTGTAAAATCCCGACACAATCATTATAGTGATTCTTCTATTCAACTAGATCTAAATTATGTTAGTATTGCATAAATAGGTCTAGAAGTGGTGAGGGTATATTTTTTAGACAATTTTTTGAAGTATTCTAACTTAAGTTGTTGTAATAACCTCCATCCATATATAAGAAGAAACTATGAAACTAACAAGAAAATTTTAATGATGCTCAAGATTTTTTTGAGTAAAGGAGGGAACGTTACCAAAAGGATCTTCTCAAATCCCTATCCAAAGTTCAAAATTGTAACTAGGGGCGAGTTTGCATCTCAAGAAGAAATAGAAGACCAATGGATCCATGATTATCTTCCACAAGAGGAGGATCTAGAAGTTTTTTCTAGTTATCCTTGTAAGCACCAAGAGGAGATCAAATACCCATGGCAAGTATTTGATGGAGATCAAACACTAGATACATAGGTTGAGGAACATGGATGATTTTAGGGCTAAACTTCACTCATGGGCCAATTTTCCATCGTTTTTCCCAAAAAATGATTCGCTATTCTAAAAATGGTTCACCCAAATTCTATAGGATAAAGTTATTTTACCTTAAAAATAGCCAAAATTTTATACAAACTACATAAAATCCTTAGAAATTTGAATAGTTTTACAAAAATATCGCCAACATTTTATAGTTAGCATGTGAAGGATTAGTAAGATTCGCCAAGGTTTCTACATTTTAAAATAAATTTCCATCCTTAAAATCATCCTTGTTGAGGAATTTATTGCATGCATGTCATTGTTCCGTTGTGGATTAAAGAGTGCAATGGGAAAATTTCAAAATAAATTTTTTTGATGACAAAGGAAGACATCCAAACCATTTCCAGTGAACAAGACAACTATAGGAACAAAGACTACATTGGATATTGGTTCCAAGCAATCACCAGTCAGCAGTACCACTCCATTTTTAAACATTTATTAGCACTATATCCAATTGAGAATATGGCCTCTTATATCCCCATATTCATTGAGGTATATTCTTTACTCTTATATATGAGTATAGTTGAGATCGTGTTATGTAAATGAATGCATTGGAAGTACTCCTATACTTGAGAAAATACATTTTCATTTCCAAGTAGAGTAGGATAAGGTAGAGAAATAAATAAATAAATAAAATAGTAAATATAAAAATAAGTACAACTGTAAAAACCAAGATTCTGGCACAATTGGACATGAACTTTTCTTGAAAACCAAATTTATGGCGGGCAAAGTTCACAATAAAATTTTGCATAGTGTTGTTGGTTAAATATTTGATGTATGGTTATTCAAAGCATCTTTGTTCCATCTTCATGTTGGATAATGTGGGATTCCTTAAGGCCATATTTCCAACAAATCTTGTCCCATAGACTTCAACACCTTATATGGGATCAAAATTAGATATATTTTATAGTACCTTGGGACTTGTATCCATTAATGGAAGGACTCCTTGCTACCAATAGTGAGAATTCATCAATGGATCCTCACTGACATATTTTGTAGGTGACTCGATGGAAAACATCTATTCATACATGTCAGAATGTACTATGATACATTAACACTCATTTTCATTAACGGTGAGTTGTCTCACATTGGTTTACGATATTCATTAATAATAGGTAATCCAAAAAAATTATTTCCATGTTAGAATTCATAACATTTGTTCACATAAAAAGGATTGTATAAAATTTGGTTATGGATGAAGACTATATGGTTTCATGGCATTAACAATAGCTTGTTGTTGATGACTACAACCAAGACAAAGTTCAAAGTATTTCCATGAGAGACTTGGCCTAGTGGAAAATGTCTCCCTAGCTGAGAGGGAGTGTTGATGATTGTAGCTACATGAGACATTCTCCATCTTACAAACTTGAGAGAAATACCCTGAGAGGGGTGTGTGGTTCCTATCTGGACACAGCTAGAATGTAGATATGGCCTCCTCCTTACAAAGAGTTGAGAAGAACTCCATATGATTATCCTATGTAACACAGTGAGAAAGGAGAACTGCAAAGTTGGACGTGCATGTGGTTGAGCACAAGGTAAATGTTTGAAATCCCAAAGTGTTGGGTGCATCGTCATGAGAATAGAAATGAAGATGATGTATTAGCCTCCTCTGAGCAGAAGAGTTGATGAGAAAATCCAGATGACTCTCCTATGTAATGCAGTGGGAAATCAGATCTGTTGAGTGGACGTGCATGTGGATGAGCACAGGTCAACCTGATCCTAGTGGTTGAGCACTAGTGAAGAAGTGGTTCTACTGTATAATGCAGTGAGACAAAGATATGGACATCCCCATAGGATGTACCCCTAGTGGCCGAACACTAGTGGGTGTATGAGATCCCTTTCTATATTGTTCAAGAGTCAGACCTTCCTGTAACCCTAATTGTAATGTAAAGGGTACAGGTCAGCCCCACCTTAATGTGATTAGTAATTAATGTAAAAGATAATTAATCTGGTTAATATTAATTATATTGTGAGCTAGTGAGGTCGGCCCTGTTTTTCCAATAGCCACTTCTATTGACAGGTTTAGTCTAGTATAAGTAAAGGTAAATTCCCCATTGAGGAATCATAATCTTTCATGTGAGTTTGTAAATTTCAGCAAGTACACCTTCTTGGGAAAAGTGCACACCTCTCTTGGGTGCTAGTATTCTAGGGTTTGAGCACCCTCTTATGTGCTAGGTTTTTGGTGAAGGTCTTTCTCTTGAAGAATATAGCAAAGCATTTTGGTTGGGTTTTCTTCCCTTGTTGAGAAGGGTTTCCCAGGATACTTCTTGTGTTCTTGTGCATGGTGTTTCTTCTTGTGATCTTGGTTGTTGCAACATTATTGGTTATGGATAAGTAAAATGCAGAAATGGAATGAACTTCATGCTTAACCTTGCTCATAGAAAAATCAACACTTGCAACATTACAAAATTTTCAAATAAAAGGGGGACATTCATTGTTGAATATGTATTCCTACCAAGAAATACTCCCTTTGAAATCAACAAGAAACGCTCTATTTAAAAAAGAAGAAGCTATATATTTAGACTAATTTCCTCGAAGTAGACCTCTTGGCCGGAGAAAAAGACTTGTTGAAGAAAAATACTTCTTTTCCTATAGCATATTTCTTGTAGAGTCCTTGTATTGGTTTTCTTGCAACAATATTCCTATAAGTCAAAATTGAGTTCTTATGATAATAAGTTCAATCACAACAATATTTAAATCTTATAGCATTCAATTCATAGTTTTAGTCAAATTTTGGGTTCCATAGTAAGTTCAAGTTTCAGTTTCGAGTCCTTGAAATTCCTTCCAAGCTAATATTCAATTCAAAATATCAGCAACAAATCGCTTCATCGGCATGATCAGAGAAATCATACAAAGTTTATGTTCCCTGCATCCAAACACCAAAGTAACAAAAGTTTACCAAAGGTAAAAACATTATTTAAATTTATGTCATTCGTTTCAAATAGGGAAATTTTTATATGTTGGCAACTATCGATGCATCTTGCTAACAATTTTCCCATATCCGTTAATATTTGAAAAGCATGATTACTTTATGCCTTACTGTCAATCCAATTAAATTTCACCTTATCCAATTAAAAATATCATGCTCAATTTTTTCAAATTCTAACATCTTCATGTTATGGTTACTATTCATGTGCCTTCTATGTGGTTACACGATTTTGTAAGCCGATTTTTCCTATTGACATTTATTGAACACCATTAGTGGTAGATTATAACAGGAGAATGATACTTTGAAAGATGAAAATAAGATACTTTGAAAGATGAAAATAAGAGGTTGAAAAAGTTTGTACATAAATTGTATAAGAAGAGTTAGAGGATAAAGCTCCAAAATCGTAGACTTCAAATTAAAGTTAAAATACGGCAAGGGAAAAAATCATACATAAATCTTCCACATCAAATTTAGATATTTTGGTTGATGCAACGACACAACCACATGAATAACCATGAGGTCTATCTCAAGTTTTGGAAAGTTTGAAGACGTTTTTAGATTAATTTAGGGGACCGAATCATATTGGAATCTAGTTTTAGCTATGACAATGATTGTGATAAATACGCAGGGTGCTATGCAGTGATATATTTAGGACATCCTTCAACTAGTTTGACTCAAGTGCCTCTTGAAGTGATATCAAAATATTCATGAGGACATTCATCGCCATTGCTCAGGGGGAGATGTTGAGCCCCAACTTTGAAATATTTTTTCATTGTAAGTACACTCTTTTGCCTCTTTTTTCCTCTATATTCAACATTTAACTATCCCTATCACTATATTATTCATGACTTTGACATATAATCATCCAAAGAGTTATATAGAAGGTAAACCATGCTTAATATCTATGAAATTCCTTTTCTTAATGAATATATGAATTGGATATGTTTTTTATTGATAACGTTTTATATTATTCATGACTTTGACATATAATCATCCAAAGAGTTATATAGAAGGTAAACCATGCTTAATATCTATGAAATTCCTTTTCTTAATGAATATATGAATTGGATATGTTTTTTATTGATAACGTTACGAGAATTCGTTCCTATAATCATAACATGCAAACCCAGTAATAGATTAGTTGTTAGCAAACGTGAGTTTCTCTAGATCAAATTTGACTACTTGGGTTTTGATCGTAGGGTCCATGATATGGTGTGTCTCCTCTTGAGTTAGTTCCATATCACACCAATATGGAACCAACTTCTAATCAACGCCCAAGTCAACAACATGCCAAAACGAGCTTTTCCAGTCCTTTCAAACCAATTCTAAATTGATGGAGCTAATTCTACAAATCTCATATTGTGTAATGTTAGATATGGTCAACAAACATTATATTTCTCTCAAATACTGACCTGTGGAATTTTTCTGTTACTCTACAATTAGCGTTGAATTGTTGAAGCAATTCCCAGATCCATGCGAGGGAATTTCCTAATTTTGATTTAATGCTCCCTCCTTGTAATGTATTGATTACAAACATGGGGAATATGACAGTATTGAGGAGAGAAGTAGCGAAGGAATTTATCAATGATGATATTCACATCGTCCTAACACAATATGTTTGTTAGAGTCCACCGTCTTCCATTCCGATGAACACATTATCGAGGAAATGGAAGTACCTAACTACCCATGGGATGCAATGCACCATCGTTCATTTTTCCTAACACATGATGCTTTTCAAACCACTAACAACACCAACATTTCTGCAATGGAAACAAAAGACATTATTCCCCTTGGCATACATATTGGTTCAAGAACTCAATCACTTCCCCAGATGATTTTGAAGAGGGAAACAAGGAAATTTTTTATCCCACCATTAAGGTAGACATTTCGATCAAAGATGACATGGTTGAAGAACTCATCCTCAATGTTTCATGTTCTGGTGAAGAAGTCATTTCTTACAAATCTCTTTTTAAAGAATATTGTGACATTTTTTCTTATTCATATACTAAAATGTATAGCATCAACCCCACCATTGTTGAATATTGAATCAATACATAGCCTGATATTGCGCCAGTTCGTCAAAACAAACTACCCATGCATACTTCAAAATCCATGGCTATCAAAGCTAAAATCGACAAATTATGTATTGTTGGATTCATATACCCCATTTTGTACACCTCATGGGTCTCTAATCCCATCCCCATTAACAAAACATAGGGGACCATACAATTTTGCGTTGACTTCAACAACCTCAACCAATCATGTCCCAAAGATAACTTCCATGTGCCTTTCATCGATCAACTCATCAATGCCTATGCCAGCTCTAAAGAACTGTCATTTATGGATGGATTTTCTAGCTACAACCAAATTCAAATCTGCCATGTATATTAGTATAAGACAACATTCATTACCCCTTGGGGCACCTTCTCATATTATGTCATCCCATTCAAACTCAAAAACACTGGAGCTACCTTTCAGCGAGCAATGACTTATTTCTTTTGCAACCTTTCCCACCTTATTCTCATATACTTGGATGATCTCACAGCTTGGTCCAAGAATTGGTCCCAACACCTTGAGGATATATGAATCATCTTCCAAATATGTCATCAATACAACATTCTTTTAAACCAACTTAAGTGTGTTTTATTTGTTACTGTTGGGGGATTACTCATATTTATAATATCCCAATAGGGAATCATCATGGACCCCCTCAAATTCCGAGCCATCAGTTCTATCCACCCTTCAAAAATCTTGCACCAACTACAAATCCTTCAAGGAAAAGATAACTTCTTGCATCTCTGTCCCTGATTATGCTACTTGCACACATAGCTTCTTATGCCTATTATGTAGAGACATCCCATTTAAATGGGATCAACAATCTCAACAATTGAGGAATTAAAAGAAACCCTTTACCAATCCCCTTTGATTAGTCCCCCAAACTTTGACAAAGATTACATCCTATACCTTTCGGCCCCAGAGGTATCAATTGTAGGAGTCCTCATCCAACAATGTGAAGACGAATGCAAACATGGAATTTATTATATTAGTAAAAACCTTTCAAGGCAACCTCTTGAGTGCAACCATGAAGAAATCATTTCCCTAGTTATGGTCTTTCCATTCTCAAATCTAGGCCACTAAATTTTTCTATGAACCACCAAAATCCTTGCAAACTCAAATACCATGCAATACTTACTCATTCGACATCTAATCAACGAGAAATTATCCAATTGGATTGTGATTCTGCAGGAGTACGACTTATATTTCACAACTCCTAAAAGAAAGAAAGCACTAGCCCTTGTAAAATTTATTACTAATTTCCCGTTAGCCACTTCAAACACTCTAGTCAAAGAGAATTTCCCCATTGAACATTTATTCATCATTTCATCTAATGATGCATGATATGGTGACATTCTCATCTACTTGCACACCTAAAAATTTGGTCCACATCTCTCTCTTGAGATGATCATTGTCGTATCCGCCACCAAGAACCATGCTATCTCCTTCTTGGAGATTTCCTATATCAAGGAGAATTGGATACTATCATCCATAATTTTGTCACCATTGATGAGGTAGAATGGGTCATAAACTATTTACACAATGGTGCTTGTGGTGGACACCTCTCTAGTATGTCCACTACCTAGAAAGTAATCAGGGTCAGTTATAATTATAACTGGTCTCTTTTTCAAGTGGGGCATCGAATTCATGAAACGAAACCCTCCCTGTAGCAATGGCCACAAGTAAATTTTTATGGATTTCGACTATTTCACCAAATGGGATAAATCCATGCCTACCTTCAACAATACAATAGGCGCAATTTCCCACTTCTTTTTAAACCATGTCATTTCCGTCTTTGGAGTTCCCTTACAGTTAGTCTCATTCCATGGAAAACATTTTGAAAATGAATAATTTCCATATTTGTCCTTGCATTTAGGATTAACTCATGAGTTTGCTTCACCATACTACCCCTAGTCAAATGGTCAAGTAGAAGCCATAAATTTTTTTCTCAAAACTAAGTTGCAACAAATGGTGAATTAACAGAAAACCAATTAGCACCGCATGCTTTCTTTTTTCACTATGAGAATATTAGACAATGTTCAAAACCATCGATGGATTCACACCCTTCCTCCTCATCCACAGAATAGAGGTAGTATTACCCACAGAGTGCAAGATGCCAACACTACACACGACATTCGAACTATTTCCCAACACCACCACTCTTGAGCAATGGCTCATTTCCCTATAGACTCTCGATAAAGACTAAATTTCCTCCTTGCAATACAATGAGGTTGAAAAAAATCACTCCAAAGAGACCTTCAATCATAATGTCAGTCTTCGTTCCCTAAATGGGGGAAACTTATTCCTCATCTACGAAATCAACCATGATACCCTATTCCATGGAAAGTTTAAATCTCTCTGGCACAACCCTTTTTTCATCAAACACTTACTTTTCAAGGGAGCATACATCTGATCCGGATTATTTTCGGCACGAAATGAAAGAAAATATATAATAAACAAATGCACAACGATATCACATATATCCCTTAATATAACATAAATGTATCAGATATGCAACCATAAACACAGATATACGGTAATACACGATTTCTATTAATGAAAGAAATGTACAGAGACTATAAAAATACAGAGTGAAAGACTCGCTAGAATGGTGGCAGCTTATCTCTGAGAAGAGATGTGACGTTTACTCGCATTCGCAAGAAGATGATTATAATTAGGCTCTGAAGGCCTTTTTACAATAAACAAGAATGCCAAAAATCCCTAGGCATCCAAAAACCTAACCCTAGGAGATGAAGTGCCAAAAGTCGTGTGGGCCTCATTTGGGTAAGTTAGTACATCAACTTCCCGGGGTCGTAACTTTTGCATACGATCTTCGTTTTAGCCACACGATCGCCTATTGGAAAGGTATTGTCGAGGAGATTAATTTTGGGGGATCAATCACGCTTTTGGGTATCATTGAGAAGCTCGATCCCTAAAAACCTTCATTTAGGCCCTCAAAATGGCCCCGGAAGATAAAACTGCTAAAAATAGTAAAGTGCAAAATTGCCAGAAAACTGTTTTGATCCAGTTAGAAAAAGTGGGTGGCCACCAATATCCACCTGGATCAATCATCCCTCCTTAGGAAGAAATGGTCTCCATTGCGTTGAGTACCCGGGGGAGACGGAAAAACGTTTGTTGAATCTGCATCTTGACGAGTTGTTTGCCTTGTTGGGGAAGTTCCATTGCTTTTCTTGTTGAAGGTTGTCATGAACATGTGGCTGGAAGGGTTGGACATTTTTAACCAATCTAGCTACATGAAGTGCCTGTGTGCAGAACAAATCTTTACACTTTTTTGCAATCTTGTCAACCCATTTTTTTTTGGATAGAAGGTGTTTGGGCCGAGGTTGTAGTGGTTGCAGTATCCTTCTATTCACCCTTTGAACAGATTGTGAGGAAGCTGAATTTTGTAGTATGAGATACTACCTTGCGGCACTGTTTAGGTGGAACAATAGTCGGAACTACCTATGGTATTCTGTAGAGATGACCCCTAGAGAAACAATGACACTACGGGGTCGAGACTCATAAACAACACGACGTCTCCACATATATGGTTGGCCCAAAAGAACATCACAGACATCTAGTGGGAAAACATCACATAATACTTCATCCTTGAAGGGTTGGATTCCATATGACAATAGACACTGCTGGCTAACATGAAGATCGCGTCCTTGGCGAAGACACTCGATGTTGTATGGTTGCAGGTGTGGTATTGTCGATAATCTCAACTGTTGTGGGTATGGTTCTTCTAGATTTTGCTATCAACAATAAAATGCAGTAGGGTCCCCTTCACCCACATCTGTGAATGAAAAAGGCACTCCCCCTCTTCAGGATTCGTTGGTTCTTCTGTTTGAATTGTTGCAGTCGCGACAATAGCAATGGGGTCTGTGTTAATGATCTGTCCTTTACCAGTATTTCTAGAATCAGATTATGAATCAGAGTTTGTATCCTTGTCTTTGATCTCGGCCAACAATGGCTATTTTGAGTGACATTCATCGGTGTTGTGCCAGGGGCCTTTGTGGAAATCGCACCATTTTCTGGTGTCCTTCTTTGTCTTCCCGTAACCCTTATTTTCTTGTGTTTTGGTCTGGTTTTCGGGAGACTATTTATTAGCGTCGTCTTTTTCATACTTTGGTTTTTGTGGATTTGCAGACCCGAACTCCTGTTTTTTCTACTGATTAAATTTATGCTCAATTTTAACATCATATCGATATGCAGCACCAAGTGATGAGATGTCCAGAAAATCCATTTCAGTTTGGATGTATCTGTGTAGAGCCCCACAGTATTTCAGAACCAAATTTCGTTCGAAGTATTTGATACCCATCTTGGTGTGCAAGGTATGGAAGGTATTGGTGAAATCTAAAACTTCTTGGCCTGTCTCTTGCTGCAGTGTGGTCCATCTCATGTACTAGTCCTCATAGTTGCCAACGGGGTAATATTGTTCCTTTACCGCATCCACAAAAAAATCTCAAGTGGGCTCGGCCCCATATATTCTAGACTCCTCTATGGAACTCTGCTCCTAGTAAGTTTCCCACCAATGTTTGAAATGGTTGAGAGCTTTAAGGAGTGTGAAGAGGATCTTTTCTCTGACGGAAAATTTGTGAACAGATAAATAACCTTCTAGTAGATTTAACCATTTGTCTAAGGCTTCTCCATCTATCTGTCCTTCAAATACAGGAATATCAAAATTAACTTGTACGTTGAAAGGCTAGGTGCTTCCAAAGTGGTTTTTTGATGAATATGTGTCTGTTTCTATAGGAAATCATTGAAGGATGTGGGAAAAATTCTCCAACATTTCATCGCTCTGTCGCGTGAGATTTTGCTCAAGCAACAGACTGATAGGATCGTCTTCTCCATCAATTTTATTTTCTTCCACCATTGAGGGTTTCTTGGGTGTGAGAGAGTGATTTTCCTCAAGAGATACAAGATCGAGACCCAAATTTCTATACTCGGACCTCGTCGGGGACATGCACTGAAAAACGATCAAGAGCAGCCTGCTCTGACACCACTGATCCGGATTATTTTCGGCACGAAATGAGAGCAGAGATATAATAAAGAAATGTACAGAGATATCGCAGATATCAAATAATATAACATAAATGTATCATATATGCAACCATAAACACATATATATATATAGTCATACATGATTTCTATTGATGAAGGAAATGTATAGAGACTGTAAAAATACAAAGTGAAAGACTCGCTAGAATGGTGGCAGCTTATCTCTGAGAAGAGATGTGACAACGACTCGCATTCACAAGAAGATGATTACAATGAGGCTCTGATGTCCGTTTGACAATAAACAAGAATTCCAAAAGTCCCTAGGCATCCAAAAACCTAACCCTATGAGATGAAGCGGCATGTGGGCCCCGTTTGGGTAAGTTAGTACATCAACTTCCCGGGGTCGTAACTTTTGCATACGATCTTCGTTATAGGTGCATGATAGCCCATTAGAAAGGTATCATTGAGGAGATTCATATTGGGGGCCCAATCATGCCTTTGGCTATCATTAAGAAGCTCAATCCTGAAAAACCTCCATTTAGGCCCTCAAAATGGCCCCGGAAGTTAAAACTACTAAAAATAGTAAATTGCCAAAATTGCTAGAAAACTGTTTTGAGCTAGTTGGAAAAGGTGGGTGGCCACCAATATCCACCTGGATCAATCCTCCCTCCTTAGGAATCAATGGTCTCCATTACATTGAGTGCCCTAGGGAGAGGGAAAAGCGTTTGTTGAATCTGCATCTTGATGAGCTTCTTGCCTTGTTGGGGAAGTTGCATTACTTTTCTTATTGAAGGTTGTCACGAACATGTGGTTGGAAGGGTTGGACCTTTTTAACCAGTTTGGCTACATGAGTTTCCTGTGTGAAGAAGGAATATTTAAACTTTGCTACAATCTTATCGACCTGCTTCTTTTTGATAGAAGGTTATTGGGTCGAGGATGTAGTCATTGCAGTATCCTTTTGTTCACCCTTTGAACAGATTGTGAAGAAGCTGAATTTTGTAGTATGAGATACTACCTTGCAACACTCTTTAGGTGGAACAATAGTCAAAAATACCTCTGGTATTCTATAGAGATGACCCCTTAGAGAAACAATGACACTACAGGGTCAAGACTCATAAACAACATGGCGTCTCCACATATATGGCTGGCCCAAAAGAACCTCATAGACATCTAGTGGGGAAACATCACATAATACCTCATCCTTGAAGGGATGGATGCCATATGACAATCAACATGGATGGATAACATGGAGATCTCGTCCTTGGCAAAGCCACCCGATGTTCTATGGTTGTGGGTGTGGTGTTGTCGACAATCCCAATTGTTTGACGACCTCTATTGAGATGAGGTTCTTATGGCTTCCACTATCAACAATAAAATGCAGTGGGGTCCCCTTCACCCACATCTGTGAATGAAAAAGGTGCTCCCCTTCTTCAGGATCTATTGGTTCTTCTGGTTGAATTTTTGCGGTCGCGAAAATAGCAGTGGGGTCTGCATCAATGATCTATCCTTTACCAATATTTTCATCATCAGATTCTGAATCAGGGTTGGGCTCCTTGTATTTGATCTTGGCCACCAATGACTATTTTGAGAGACATTCATCGGTGTTGTGCCATGGGATTTTGTGGAAATCGCGCCATTTTCTGGTTTCCTTCTTTGTCTTCCCATGACCCTTCTTTTCCTATGGCTTGGACTGGTTTTCGAGAGACTTTTTGTTAGGGCCATTTTTTTCATACTTTGGTTGTTGTGGATTTGCAGACCCAAACTCCCATTTGTTCTGGTGCTTAAATTTCTGCTCGATTTTAATAGCATATCAATAAGAAGCACCCAGTGATGAGATTTCTAGAAAATCCATTTCAGCTTGGATGTATCTGTGTAGAACCCCATGGTATTTCAAAACCAAATATCATTCAGAGTCTTTGATACCCAGCTTGGTGCACAAGGTATGGAAGGTATTGGTGAACTCTGAAACTTATTGGCCCCTCTCTTGCCACAGTGTGGTCTGTCTCATGTATTGGTCCTCATAGTTCCCAACAGGGTAATAATATTTCTTTACCACATCCAGAAAAAAATCCCAAGTGGGCTCGGCCCCATATGTTGGAGTTACTTCACGCACACCTAGGATTTATTTTTTCTAAGGTTTTTACTTGTTTATTAGTCATAATTAGTCATTATCTAGTCTCTTATATTTTAGGGGAGAATATTCCACCTGGAGAATATTCTCTTTCAGTTGGCACTTCAGTTTGACTAGTTGAGTCGAGTTTAGATGTTGCATTGGTTTTGTTACGATGCAACATTGGGATCATCACCAACTCACTACTCTTTGTTCAGTCAGTTAACTGAAGACTAGTTGACTAGTTAACTTAGCTAGGTACCAGTTTAGTCCCGTAACTGCTTGAGAGACTAGACTAGGTGGCAATTTACTCTCATAACTACTGGTGTGTGTCCAGTTCACTCTAGACCACCATTATGGCTCATTATTTACTCATTTATCCTATATATATTGTAAATTATTCACTCTTTGAGTGTGGAATACGGTTAATGAGAATTCTTCCATTCTTTCTATCTTACTTTTTCTTTCTTAATTTCTCTCTGCAAATGTGTGTAGTATTTTCTAGCTAGATCTATTCTTTGCAGGTTCAACACAATTAAATGGTATCAGAGCCGATGGACTGCTAAGAAAAATCTACACCAAATCATTTTTTGCAGGTACAAAAGATTGAAGACAACAAAAAGATGGATTATTCACAGGAAATACTTCTCATGCCTCATGACTATTTGGAATGGAAGCCAAACAAAATTCTTCTTCTAAGATGCAAAGGATTATACCAAATTACTATGGAAATGGAAGTAGAGCCTGATTCTATTGATGAGAAAAATGACTTTCTCAATAGACAAGATATGGCCATAGGAAGTATCGGCATGTTTGTTTCTCTCGAACTTTTCCATGAAGTATATGAAGAATCACAAGGATTAACTCGAAATGAATTATGGACCATATTGGAGGTTCTATTTGGGAATAAAGAATATTGTGAAGATTTCATGTAGGAGGTCGAACATATAGAGCCAGAAAAGAAGGCATCAGAAGATCAAGCCTCTTATTATGAAGAGACTTCTATAAAAGTATTTGCAGAAATTAGTATTCCAATAATTGAAGATGATGTCTACTCCATTTCAAATTTATTTTCTGAATTTCATGTGGAAGATATATGAAATGCATCTCAGGAGTCACATGAAGACACGTTTTCATGCACCATGCATGCATCTCAGTAGTCAAAAAGGGAGCCAAGCACATCAGACGCCATTCTGATATTTTCTGAGAAAAATTTGCAGAAACAAATTGGATATTTGAATTCCTCTCGGAAAAATATTGAATTTCAAAACAACAAATCATCCGAAACAGAGTCCGAAGAGTGAAGTTATGATCGTTTTAAAATCAAAAAAATTTCAATATTTTTCTAGAAACAGCTGCACGGTTTTCAAAGTTTCATCCAAACTTTATTTGGATATTATTCATTACAAGAAGATAAAGTGGATATATGTGGAAATAACAATGATGCATATACTTCACCAGATCCGTGCAGACATCTACATCTTCAACAAAATCTTTAGAGAGCATAAATGTGCATAGTTGCGAGGTCTTCTTGGAGTGAAGGATATGGTTGCT
>SNQJ01S0014080.1:242503-291566 GCA_010110895.2 Picea sitchensis
TCTCTCTGCAAATGTGTGTAGTATTTTCTAGCTAGATTTATTATGTGTAAGTTCAACACATTTACACCATATATTCTAGACTCCTCTGTGGAACTCTGCTCCCAGTAAGTTTCCCACCAATGTTTCAAATGGGGGAGAGATTTAAAGAGTGTGAAGCTAATATTTTCTCTGTTGGAAAATTTGTGAACAGAGAAATAACCTTCTAGAAGATTTAACCATTTGTCTAGGGATTCTTCATCTATCTATCCTTCAAATATAGGAATATCAAAATTAAATTGTACCTTGAAAGGAGAGGTTCTTCCAAAGTGGCCACTTGATGAAGATGTTCATGTTTCTATCGACAGGCATTGAAGGATGTGGGAAAAATTCTCCATCATTTCGTCCCTCTGTTGTGTGAAATACCCAACTTGCTATACTCGGACCTCGCTGGGGACATGCACTAAAAAATGATCAAGAGCAGCCTACTTTGATACCACCGATCTGGATTAATTTCGGCACAAAATGAGAGCGGAGATATAATAAAGAAATGAACAGATATATCAAAAATATCCAATAATATAACATAAACGTATCATAGATGCAACCGTAAACACAAATATATAGTAATACATGATTTCTATTAATGAAAGAAATGTACAAAGACTATAAAAATATAGAGTCAAAGACTCACTAGCATGGTGGCAGCTTATCTCTGAGAAACAATGTGACGGCTACTCGCACTCACAAGAAGATGATTACAATGAGGCTCTGAAGACCTTTTTACAATAAACAGGAATTCCAAATATCCCTAGGCATACAAAAACCTAACCCTAGGAGATGAAGCGCCAAAAGTCATGTGGGCCCCATTTGGGTAAGTTAGTACATCAATTTCCCGGGAACGTAACTTTTCCATACGATCTTCATCTTAAGCGCGTGATAGCCCGTTGGAAAGGTATCGTCGAGGAGATTCATTTTGGGGGCTCAATCATGCCTTTGGCTATTATTGACAAGATCAATCCCAAAAAACCTTCATTTAGGCCCTCAAAATGGCCCTGGAAGTTAAAAGTGCTAAGAATAGTAAATTGCCAAATTTGCCATAAAATTGTTTTGATCCAGTTGGAAAAGGTGGGTGGCCACCGATATACACTTGGATCAATCCTCCTTCCTTAGGAATCAATGGTCTCCATTGCGTTGAGTGCCCAAGGGAGAGGGAAAATCATTTGTTGAATCTGCATCTTGATGAGTTGCTTGCCTTGTTGAGGAAGTTGCACTGCTTTGCTTGTTGAAGGTTGTCACGAACATGTGGCTGGAAGGGTTGGACATTTTTAACTAGTCTGACTACATGAAGTGCTTGTGTACAGAAGGGATCTTTACACTTTGCTGCAATCTTGTCAACCCGCTTTTTTTTGGATAGAAGGTGTTTTGGGCAAGGCTCTAGTGGTTGTAGTATCCTTCTGTTCACCCTTTGAACATATTGTGAAGAAGTTGAATTTTGTAGTATGTGATACTACCTTGTGGCACTATTTAGGTGGAACAATAGTCAGAACTACCTCTGGTATTATGTAGAGATGAACCCCTAGAGAAACAATGACACTGCGAGGTCGAGACTCATAAACAACATGGTGTCTCCACATATATGGTTGGCCCAAAAACACATCACAGACATCTAGTGGGGAAACATCACATAATACCTCATCCTTGAAGGGATGGATGCCATATGAAAATTGACACTGCTAGCTGACACGGAGATCTGATCCTTGGCAAAGCCACCCGATGTTGTATGGCTATGAGTGTGGTGTTGTCGACAATCCCAAAAATTTGACGAACTCTACTGAGATGAGGTTCTTATGGCTTCCACTATCAACAATTAAATGCAGTGAGGTCCCCTTCACCCACATCTGTGAATGAAAAAGGTGCTCCCCCTCTTCAGGATCTGTTGGTTCTTCTAGTTGAATTGTTGTGGTTGCGACAATAGTAGTGGGGTTTGCATCAATGATCTGTCATTTACCAGTATTTTAAGAATTAGATTTTGAATCATGGTTTGGCTCCTTGTCTTTGATATCGGCCACCAATGACTGTTTTGAGCGACATTGATTAGTGTTGTTCCAGGGGATTTTGTGGAAATCGCACCATGTTCCATTGTCCCTCTTTATCTTCCCATGACCCTTCTTTTCCTATGGCTTGGACTGGTTTTCGGGAGATTTTTTTTTAGGGTCATCTTTGTTATACTTTGGTTGTTGTGGATTTGCAGACCCGAACTCCCATTTGTTCTTGTGCTTAAATTTCTACTTGATTTTAACAACATATTGATAAGCAACACCGAATGATGAGATGTCCAGAAAATCCATTTCAGTTTGGATGTATCTATGTAGAGCCCCACGGTATTTCAAAACCAAATTTCATTCGGATTCTTTGATATCGAGCTTGGTGTGGAAGGTATGGACGGTATTGGTGAACTCTGAAACTGCTTGGCCCCTCTCTTGCCGTAGTGTGGTCCATCTCATGTGTTGGTCCTCATAGTTGCCAACATGGTAATATTGTTCCTTTACCACATCCACAAAAAAATCCCAAGTGGGCTCAACCCCATATATTCCAGACTCCTATGTAGAACTCTTCTCCCAGTAAGTTTCCCACCAATTTTTGACATGGGGGAGAGCTTTAAGGAGTGTGAATTTGATCTTTTCTCCGTCGGAAAATTTGTGAACAGAGAAATAACCTTCTAGCAGATTTAACCATTTGTCTAGGGCTTATGTATCTATCTGTCCTTCAAATACAGGAATATCAAAATTAACTTGTACCTTGAAAGGCGAGTTGCTTGCAAAGGGGCCGCTTGATGAAGATGTGTCTATTTCTATAGGCAGGCGTTGAAGGATGTGGGAAAATTTCTCCATCATTTTGTCCCTCTGTCGCGTGAGAGATTTCTCAAGCAACAGACTGATAGGATCGTTTGCTCCGTCATTTTTCTTTTCTTCCACCATTGAGGGTTTCTTGGGTGTGTGAGAGAGATTTTCCTCAAGAGAGAAAATCTCAAGACCCAACTTTCTATACTCATACCTCATCGGGGACATGCATTTAATAACGATCAAGAGTAGCCTGCTCTGATACCACTGTTTTGGATTATTTTCGTCATGAAATGAGAGCGGAGATATAATAAAGAAATGCACAGAGATATCGTAGATATCCAATAATATAACATAAATGTATCATAGATGGAACCATAAACAGATATATACAGTAATACACGATTTTTATTAATGAAATAAATGTACAGAGACTGTAAACTACAAACTGAAAGACTCGCTAGAATGGTGGCAACTTATCTACGTGAAGAGATGTAACGGCTACCCGCATTCGCAAGAAGATGATTACAATGAGGTTCTGAATGCCTTTTTAAAATAAAAAGGAATGCCAAAAATCCATAGGCATCCAAAAACCTAACCCTAGGAGATGAAGCGCCAAAATTCATGTGGGCCCCATTTGGGTAAGTTAGTACATCAACTTCTAAAGGTCGTAACTTTTGCATACGATCTACGTTTTAGGCGCATGATAGCCGGTTGGAAAGGTATCATTGAGGAGATTCATTTTGGGGGCTCAACCATTCCTTTTCTATCAATGAGAAACTCAATCCTGAAAAACCTTCATTTAGGCCCTCAAAATAGCCCCGGAAGTTAAAACTGCTAAAAATAGTAAATTGCCAAAATTGCCAGAAAACTGTTTTGAGCTAGTTGGAAAAGGTGGGTGGCCACTGATATACACCTGGATCAATCCTCCCTCCTTAGGAAGCAATGGTCTCCATTGTGTTGAGAGCCCGGGGGAGAGGGAAAATCATTTGTTGAATCTTCATCTTGATGAGCTGCTTGCCTTATTGAGGAAGTTGCACTGCTTTGCTTGTTGAAGGTTGTCACGAACATGTGGCTGGAAGGGTTGGACATTTTTAACCAGTCTGGCTACATGAAGTACCTGTGTGTAGAAGGAATCTTTACACTTTGCTTCAATCTTGTCAACCCGCTTTTTTTGGATAGAAGGTGTTTGGGCCGAGGCTGTAGTGGTTGTATTATCCTTTTGTTCACCCTTTGAACATATTGTGAAGAAGTTGAATTTTGTAGTACCTTGCGGCACTGTTTAGGTGGAACAATAGTCAGAACTATCTATGGTATTCTGTAGAGATGAACCCCTAGAGAAACAATGACACTACGAGGTCGAGACTCATAAACAACATGGTGTCTCCACATATATGGTTAGCCCAAAAGAACATCACAGACATCTGGTGGGGAAACATCACATAATACCTCATCCTTGAAGGGATGGATGCCATATGACAATCGACACTGTTGGCTGACACGGAGATCTCATCCTTGGAAAATCCACCCGATGTTGTATGGCTACGAGTGTGGTGTTGTCAACAATCCCAACAATTTGACGAACTCTGCTGAGATGAGGTTCTTCTGGCTTCCGCTATCAACAATCAAATGCAGCGAGGTCCCCTTCACCCACATCTATGAATGAAAAAGGTGCTCCCCCACTTTAGGATTTGTTGGTTCTTCTAGTTGAATTGTTGCGGTCACGACAATAGTAGTGGGGTTTGCGTCAATGATATGTCCTTTACCAGTATTTTAAGAATTATATTCTGAATCATGGTTTGGCTCCTTGTCTTTGATCTCAGCCACCAATGACTATTTTGAGAGACATTCATCAGTGTTGTTCCAAGGGATTTTTAGGATCTCGGCCACCAAAGAGAGACAGGCTCGAGACCCAACTTTCTATACTCGTACCTCGTCGGGGACATGCACTGAAAATTGATCAAGAGCAACCTACTCTGATACCACTGATCCGGATTATTTTTGGCATGAAATGAGAGAAGAGATATAATAAAGAAATGCACAAAGATATCGTAGATATCCAATAATATAACATAAATGTATCATAAATGCAACTATAAACACAGATATACAGTAATACATGATTTCTATTAATGAAAGAAATGTACAGAGACTGTAAAAATACAGAGTGAAAGACTCGTTGAATGGTGGCAACTTATCTATTAGAAGAGATGTGACGTCTACTCGCATTCACAAGAAGATGATTACAATGAGGCTCTGAAGGAATTTTTACAATAAATAGGAATGCCAAAAATCCCTAGGCATCCAAAAACCTAACCCTAGGAGATGAAGCACCAAAAGTCATGTGGGCCCCATTTGGGTAAGTTAGTACATCAACTTCTCGGGGTCATAACGTTTGCATACGATCTCCATTTTAGGCGCATGATAGCCCGTTGGAAAGGTATCTTCAAGGAGATTCATTTTGGGGCCTCAATCATTCCTTTTCTATCAATGAGAATCTCGATTCTGAAAAACCTTCATTTAGGCCCTCAAAATGGCCCCAGAAGTTAAAACTACTAAAAATAGTAAATTGCCAAAATTGTCAGAAAACTGTTTTGACCCAGTTAGAAAAGGTGGGTGGCTACCGATATACACCTGGATCAATCCTCCCTCCTTAGGAAGCAATGGTCTCCATTTCATTGAGTTCCCAGGGGAGAGGGAAAATCATTTGTTGAATCTACATCTTGATGAGTTGCTTGCCTTGTTGAAGAAGTTGCATTGCTTTGCTTGTTGAAGGTTGTCACGAACATGTGGCTGGAATTTTTGGTCCTTTTTAACCAATCTGGCTACATGAGGTGTGTGTTTGCAGAAGGAATATTTACACTTTGTTGCAATCTTGTCGACCTACTTCTATTGGATAAAAGGTGTTTGGGCCAAGGTTGTAGTGGTTGCAGTATCCTTTTGTTCACCCTTTGAACAGATTGTGAAGAAGCTGAATTTTGTAGTATGAGATACTATGTTGCGAAACTATTTCAATGGAACAATAGTCGGAACTACCTCTGGTATTCTGTAGAGATGACCCCCTAGAGAAACAATGACACTGCGGGGTCGAGACTCATAAACAACATGGTGTCTCCACATATATGGTTGGCCCAAAAGAACATCACAGACATCTAGTGGGGCAACATCACATAATACCTCATCCTTGAAGGGATGGATGCCATATGACAATCAACACTGCTGGCTGACACAGAGATCTTGTCTTTGGCAAAACCACCTGATGTTGTATGGTTGTGGTTGTGGTTTTTTCGACAATCCCAACTGTTTGATGACCTCTACTAAGATGAGATTCTTCCGGCTTCCGCTATCAACAATAAAATGAAGCGGGGTCCCCTTCACCCACATCTGTGAATGAAAAAGGTGCTCACCCTCTTCAGGATCTGTTGGTTCTTCTGGTTGAATTTTTGTGGTCACGACAATAGCATTGGGGTATGCGTCAATGATCTGTCCTTTACCAGTATTTTCAGAATTAGATTCTGAATCAGGGTTCGTCTCCTTGTCTTTGATCTTGGCCACCAATGAATGTTTTGAGCAACATTCATCGGTGTTGTTCCAAGGGATTTTGTAGATCTCGGCCACCAAAGAGAGACAATATTGAGACCCAACTTTCTATACTCATACCTCGTCGGGGACATGCACTGAAAAACGATCAAGAGCAACCTGCTCTGATACCACTGATCCAGATTATTTTTGGCACGAAATGAGAGCAGAGATATAATAAAGAAATGCATAGAGATATCGTAGATATCAAATAATATAACATAAATGTATCATAAATGCAACCATAAACACATATATACAACAATACATGATTTCTATTAATGAAAGAAATGTATAGAGACTGTAAAAATACAGAGTGAAAGACTCGCTGAATGGTGACAGCTTATCTCTTAGAAGAGATGTGATGGGTACTCACATTCGCAAGAAGATGATTACAATGAGGCTCTGAAGGCTGTTTTACAATAATCAGGAATGCCAAAAAACCCTAGGCATCCAAAAGCCTAACCCTAGGAGATGAAGCGCTAAAAGTCATGTGGGCCCCATTTGGGTAAGTTAGTACATCAACTTCCCGGGGTCGTAACTTTTGCATACGATCTTTGTTTTAGGCACATGATAGTCCCTTGGAAAGGTATCATTGAGGAGATTCATTTTGGGGCATCAATAATTCCTTTGGATATCATTAAGAATCTCCATCCCGAGAAACCTTCATTTAGTCCCTCAAAATGGCCTCGAAAGTTAAAACTGCTAAAAATAGTAAATTGCCAAAATTGCCAGAAAACTGTTTTGAGCCAGTTGGAAAAGATGGGTGGCCACCAATATCCACCTGGATCAGCATCCTTTCTTGTCTCGAAGGCACTTTTCTCAAGGACCCTATGAATGGGTTATACATGAAGAGGTTTTACCCATAAAACTCACCAAACTATTTTGAAGGGTCTCTTCAATGTACATATCATGCTCATTGTTGTATCACCTGTATATTTTTTTTATCTTATTTCACATCCTAATTCCCTTCATATTTTGTTTTTTTTGTACTTTATTTATTTATCAAATGAACCATTCTATAGTTTATGACATTGGCTATATAGATGGTGCTAGTTGATGGACTCAGAATCTCACATCGACACCTTTGGCCATTTACACCAAGTAGAATATGTTGTTATGATCTGTCTTTTGGCTCATGTTGTTCACCTTCACATTTATCACCTTAGGGTGTTCCTAGGTTCTTAGATCATTGTATTGCAGTTAAATAATGTATATCACATGCCCAATCATTGCTTATTGAGAAAGTACGTGGAAGTTAGACTTCTATCTCGAAATTTTGAATCCATTACATTCAAACACATTCCTAGAAGTCAAAACCAAGTTGCATACCATGTTGCTAATGATATTCTAGATTGGTGTTTATCATATTAAATCAATTCATTGTTTCTCACAATCATACATATATTCATTAGAGATTCATTCGCAAACACATAAATACACTGGAAAATGAGACACCATATATATATATATATACAGTAATCAATTTCAAAAAATGGGGTACAATACAAAGGGCCAACCCTCACTACACACTACATTCATGGTCAAAAATAAAATAAAAAATGGGGGGATTTTCCCCTATACAAGTATCATACAAAAAATATGGGCCTCGCCCATACATATCACAAAGCACCTATGGTGCCTCCAACTCAAGCAATCCACCAGTAGTGGGCATTGCTAGTGGTCCCTCTGTTGGTGTTCCTCTGTTAGGTGGTTCTCCTCTAGCCAATAGTACACCACTAGTGGGTGGTCCCAAATTTCCTTTGAAGGAGACACCAAAAATTACAACTTGTATCATGATTGGTCAGTACTGAAGGATAAATCCTCCACACATAGCTCAAGGACCTACTCATCCTAGCTCTAGATCCAGCGTGCATTAGCTACACCCTCCAATACTCAGTCCAAGTGTCCATGAAAATCATCAATATACCTCTACAGATCTCGGTCACATCTTGGTGGGGCATGTGAAGGCCCTAGCCACACATCATCTCGATGTTGGTGTTTTCCATCTCTAGCCTTACACTCAAGGGCCTTAGTCGCATGATCACATCCAATGGTTTCCTCATGTCCTCGCAACCCAATATCTGCAAACACAAACATGGTTACTCATCACTAATATGTCATAAAATATTACATAAATCATACAACCATACAACAAGAAATGAAACATTCTCACCTTATCGATCTTGTTAGCGTCGAAAGTCACCCTCGGATTGCTTGCAGGAGAAAAGCCCAACGCCCATCAGTTTTTATTGTCACGATTTGTTTAATGGGGTGATCAAATGGGTAAAGACTCAAGAAGATATAGCTTTAACTCAGGAAACTGGGCCTGGTATGTAGAAAGAAAGGGAGGTCTTGATCCAACTTCTGTCAGTAAGTTGATTAAAGGGTGGTAGATGGAAGACTTGTGAGAAGGGTGAGCAAGACTACCTCGGGCAATAGGCATTCGGAAGCTTGAAGAAGAAAAACTCAGAAGCCAAGATCCTCTTGGTCCAGAGTTTCAAGGAGCTGAAGGGTGACTCGACTGGATCCTCCAATTCCAAGCCACTCCAGTGCTGAGAAAACACAAGAACTGATTAGAAACGTTGCGACTGTTGTAGTGATCCAACCTACATCATCCTACAACAGCACAACTCAACTGGATCCTCCAATTTCGAGATGTTCTAACGTAGTAAACAAAGAGATGGAAAAAGAGGCTGACATCCATAAAGTAAGAAGTCTCAAATGCCTTATACATTAATCAAAGTGACCAATGCTTCAGCAAAAATTTACAATCAGGAGCTTTGCTCAACCATCGATAGATACCCAAATGGAGAAAACGCCTACATATACTCAAAAACAACCACAACAACAAAAACAAGACGCTGCATTAAAAACATTACGTCTGCATGTCTTTTGACAGCCTACCCATGCAGACTCAGGATGATCATGCACCTATGACAGACGCCATCAGATTTCAAATTGTCCTTCTGCAGGTCAGTCGACATGAATTAGTCCTTTGTCGGACCTTCCTTTTATGGTGGAGCTGATGTTCAACCACCAACAACTACCGCAATAATTGCTTTTTGGGATTGGGGACGGCCTTGGTCAACTTACCCTTCTGGGACGTTGAGGTCTCCTAATGGTGCCACCTGGATTAGTCGAACGGTCTTTCTTTGGATGCTACTTCGTTGGACTGCTACGAGGGACCCCTATGGTTGATGTGGGCGAGGGTGTGATGGGGGTTAAAGGTGTGAACACTATGGATGTGATGGAGAAGAAACGGGAGCTGTGACATTAGCTGAGAAATGCCACGCGGTTTGAATAGGACAGAGGAGGAAGTAGCAGGGAGTGCGGGAGTACAAGAGGAGGTGACTGGGAGGACGATACCAAAGGTGACATGACAGGCAAGAGACCCCACAATAATAACACACCACTATGAATCCCCCCCCTCTTTCATTAAAGACAGGATGGCAAAGGGGGGCCGAAAAGGCTTGAGCATCATCGATCTAGGTGCTCCAATCCTGACCTTTGAAGAGTTGCGCGTTTGATTCCGGACCCTCCCCCCCGATTAAAGGAAGAAAGGAAAGGGGGGTCCGGAATGAATCCTCAGCCGCTGATTTAGGCGCCCAGATCCTGACCCTTTAAGAGTTGCACACTCAATTCTGGACCCCCCCGTCCACTTAAAGGTAGAATGGCGGGGGGGCTCCAGAATCTTCTCCTGACCATAGATCTGAGCACGCAGATCCTGGCCACCCAGATCCATGCCCCCTTTAAGTCCAATGTGCTCAAGTTTCATCGATGGATGGACGACTAAGATGACGTCAGTGCTTTCACTATGAAAATCCCGAAAGTCCCCACCAGTGGCTCAGATATTGCGCCGTGTGTCCTTCAGATGAATGACTGAGATGGATTTGTCTTCAAAAGGGGGCTACCTCCATTCCCAGGCTCACTTAACGTGACCTGGTGCTAGGACCATGGGCTCGGCTTTGAAGGGCGCTTATCGCCATTTCGGGGTTCGAGGTTTTGAGATGTAAAATGACGAGGAGCGCTTACCCCTCGAATCCCCGAATGCCGACATGACATGATCGCGCACCACATGTCCTTTTGGATGGATGGCCGAGATCCTTCATGAATGTATATAGACACTACCTATCGGGCTAATCCCAACACAACTCTACTAACCACGATTTCCCGTCGACTGTCGATCTGCTCCTATGGACGGATCTGGGCCGCTGACAACATAATTTCACCCACTCACTCAATTTTTAGCCTGAAACGGGGCTTTACGTGCTACGCTTGGGCGTTATTCATGCAACCTGCAGACCTGGATGCTCTCAAGCCCAGGACAAGAATTGTCGCTAACATTAGGCTCCATGGGGGATAGATTCGTCCCTGTGATGCTCTAAGAACTCATTCCACAGCTTCAGTGCCTTGCTGTTGGGCTATGGAGTCAGGCTCAAAACATCTCACTGCTGAAAATACAGGCCGAAAAATAAAAGTAACAAAATAAAGCTATAGGCTCAAAGGAGCTTATTTATATACAGTCCTAATGGTAATAAAATATTTTACATGGGCTAGGTGAAAGAAAACTTCCACCATAGCCATTCAAGCAGCTTCTTGGATAGAAGCTCCTTCTTTCTGTCGATGATCACCAGCATATACTGTAACCGTGACAGCATAACGGCTACACTCTTCAACTTCTCCTCACAGGGTGAAGTTTATATGGAATAGGGCGGCTCCAAGGCATAAAGGACATGCCACTCCATGTATTCGCCGACAAGGTCATAGAATGAGTGGCCAATTCCAGGAAATTGGCGACAGGCAGCCTCTTCTGCTACACAGTTGTTCACATGCAGCCGAATATCTATGATAAGGACAGGCGGGTGAATAACTGAAGTGGGCTCGATGATCTCAGATGGTGGTTGCTCACTGACTAGCTCTGGAATGAAATATGTGCTCAACTGTTCCTCTGGTTCCTTTTCCTCTTCTTGGCTCTCCCCCGGGTCAGATTCGTATTTATCATAAATAGGGACCATGGGGTGGTTCTGCTTACTGACTGGCTCTTTAGTATCTTTATAGTGATCAAATGTAGGATAAGCTTGCTGCTCATCATCACTATAATATACATAAACAAAAAAAGGGTTGTCCTTCATTGATATGACCCTCCTCGAGAACAGTGATCATTTAAAATTTATATGTTTCCAGGAATAAGGACACACTTTACTTTACGGCTTCCCATACATAATCCTTTTCTCTTTAATCCCGGTAAAAATATATGAGACCTGCTACTTCTGGCTTCCCATACATAATCCTTTTCTCTTTAATCCCAGGTAAAAATATGTCGTGAGAAACCCCCTGGGGGAAAAGAGAAGAATCCTCTTCCACAACTAACCCCTCTTTTAAAAAGAGAGGGTCTTCGTCATCATGAGCAGAGCTGCTAGGAACATTTGCTTCAACCCGATATCCAGGTGAGTCATCTACCATGGACCACATTTGCTCTATAAACTCACAATTTCCACAAGAGGCATGTTGATCGTTATGAACATCTAAAGGAATAGAGGCATCTGATATGATGTCAGATGCTTCCATTCTAGGGCTAACACAATTAATATCATTCAACACCTCCATATTTTACTGGAAAATGCTTTCCTCCACAGTAAAAGCTTCATCATGGACCTGGTCTTCAGGGCCAGCAGAGGCTTCATGAAGCAAAGAAAACTCCTCACAATAGTTTTCAAACAAACAATCAACTGGATAGTAGTCTTTACAAAATGAATTGAAAGTTGTATGAAAACCTGTTAAAGAGCGGATGCTCACAGCAGGAAGAGATCGACACCACTCAAGAGAAGCTCCCTTCAATGAATACCTGAAGAGCTTAATCCGTCCATCCTCATGCGTGATATTGTGTCGGTGAATAGCCTCATGGAAGTCCAGTAAATGCTCAGTTGGTTCCTCCCAACTTGTTGCATGAAATTTAGGGAGGAAATCTTCCCATTGGTCTCTATCAGGAAGTTCATTAGGAAACCCAACTATCTGGTAAAATTCACAGAAAGCAAACCTTTGAGCCATAATTTTCTCCATATCGAAACAATGGAGTCGCTAATCGATCCTCGAATCATGGAGTCTCCAAGTGAAAGATGCGCAGCTTAAAAAATGCTTGGTCCTTGTTCACCATCAAAGGCCAGATCTTAACGTTGTCGTTACCCCAGGATGCTTCTCAGACTGAGAAAGAAACTGCCGAAACCTTCTCGAGAAAGCTCCTTAGGGTCAGCTTTCAGGTGTGCCAACACTAGTCACAGCTGAAACAGTGATGTGGAAACAATGGAGTCGCCACAGTGGAGTCGCCAAGTGCACAGTAGAAATCTTGAAGGGCTCTGATGTCTGATGCACCTTCAGAATCAGAGGCTCAATGTTTTTCTGCCCAGGGAAAATCTTCAACTTCGTCCCTGGCAACGGCGCTAGAAATGTTAGCGTCAAAACTCACCCTCAGATTGCTTGCAGGAGCAGAGCCCGATGCCCATAAGTTTTTATTGTCACGATTTGTTTAATGGGGTGATCGAATGGGTAAAGACTCAAGAAGATATAGATTTAACTCGGGAAACTGGGCCTGGTATGTAGAAAGCAAGGCAGGTCTTGATCCAACTTCTGTCAGTAAGTTGATTAAAGGGTGGTAGATGGAAGAATTGTGAGAAGGGTGAGCAATACTGCCTCGGGAAACAAGCCTTCAGAAGCTTGAAGAAGAAAAACTCAGAAGCCAAGATCCTCTTGGTCCAGAGTTTCAAGGAGTTGAAGGGTGACTCGACTGGATCCTCCAATTCCAAGCCATTCCAGCGCTGAGAAAACACAAGAACTAATTAGAAACGCTGCGACTGTTGCAGTGATGCAACCTACATCATCCTACAACAACGCAACTTGACTTGATCCTCCAATTCCGAGTTGTTCTAACGTAGTAAACAAAGAGATGGAAAAAGAGGCTGACATCCATAAAGTAAGAAGTCTCAAATTCCTGATACATTAACTAGAGTGACCAACGCTTCATCAAAACTTTACAATTGGGAGCTTTTCTCAACCATCGATAGATACCCAAATGGCGAAAATGCCTACATATACTCAGAAACAACCACAACAACAAAAACAAGACGCTGCATTAAAAAAATTGTGTCTGCATGTCTTCTGATAGCCTGCCCATGCAGACTTAGGATGATCGTGCACCTATGACAGACGCCATCAGATTTCAGATTGTCCTTCTGTAGGTGAGTTGGCTTGAATTAGTCCTTTTTTGGACCTTCCTTTTATGGCAGAGTTTATGTTCAACCACCAACAACTACCGCAATAACTGTTTTTTGGGATCGGGGACAGCCTCGGTCAACTTACCCTTCTGGGACATGAAGGTCTCCTAATGGTGCCACATGGATTAGCCGAACGGTCTTTATTTGGATGCTACTTCGCTGGACTGCTACGAGGGACCCCTATGGTTGATGTGGGTGAGGGTGTGATGGGGGTTAAAGGTGTGAACACTATGGATGTGATGGAGAAGAAACGGGAGCTGTGACATTAGCTGAGAAATGCCATGCGGTTTGAATAGGACAGAGGAGGAAGGAGCATGGAGTGCGGGAGTACAAGAGGAGGTGACTGGGAGGACGATACCAAAGGTGACATGACAGACAAGAGACCCCGCAATAATAACACACCATTCGGGACCCCCCCCTCTTTCATTAAAGACAGGATCGAAAAGGGGGGGCGAAAAGGCCTGAGCATCGTTGATCTAGGTGCTCTGATCCTGACCTTTGAAGAGTTGTGTGTTTGATTCCGGACCCTCCCCCCCCCTTGATTAAAGGAAGAAAGGCAAGGGGGGTCTAGAATGAAGCCTCAGCCACTGATTTAGGCACCCAGATCCTGACCCTTTAAGAGTTACGCACTCGATTCCGGACCCCCCCTCCACTTAAAGGTAGAATGGCGGGGGCCTCCGGAATCCACTCCTGACGATAGATCTAAGCACGCCGATCTTGGCCGCCCAGATCCATGCCCCCTTTAAGTCCAATGCGCTCAATTTTCATCGATGGATGGAAAACTGAGATGACATCGGTGCTTTCGTTATGAAAATCCTGAAAGGCCCCACCAGTGGCTCAGATCTTGCGCCGCGTGTCCTTCAAATGAATGACCAAGATGGCTTTGTCTTCAAAAGGGGGCTACCTCCATTCCCGAGCTCGCTTAATGTGACCTGGTGCTAGGACCATGGGCTCGGCTTTGAAGGGCGCTTATCGACATTTCGGGGTTCGGGGTTTTGAGATGTAAAATGACGAGGAGCTCTTACCCCTCGAATCCCCAAATGTCGACATGACATGATCGCGCACCACGTGTCCTTTTGGATGGATGACCGAGATCCTTCATGAATGTATATAGAAGCTACCTATCGCGCTAATCCCGCCGCAACTCCGCTAACTGCGATTTCCCATCGACCGTCGATCTGCTCCTATGGACGGATCTGGGCCGCTGACAACATAATTTCGCTCGCTCACTCAATTTTTAGCCTGAAACGGGGCTTTACGTGCTATGCTTGGGCATTCTTCATGCAACCTGTAGACCTATATGCTCTCGAGCCCAAGACAAGAATTGTCGCTAACAGATCCCAATCCTCCCCAGAAGGAAGCATCATATCGGGATCATTTCAGTAATCCATGTCGATATATGGGTACTACAAAATGATCTGGGGGGTTCACAACTAGAACCCTTAAAACCTCTCATTAAAGAAGTTCCCTTTAGGGCCACCACCCTATCACACCAGTATCCCGACCCACCACCTCAAACATACCCACCTCACTGGTATAGGATCAAAAATTAGTTGTGGTCGTAGGTGTATGACTCGCTCCATGAAAAAAATATAGACGATGGAACCATAAGCAAAATCACCACCCCTTCCTCCACCATAGCAATAAAATTGTTCCCCCATGCACTCTCTCATCAGGCCTTCCCACATAAACTCCTGACCATTGAGAACTCGCTCCAAAATCCCCATGTGTTCTCTAGATATACGTTGGGGTGATAAGGATCCATAAATACTTATGACTAGAAAATCCACTACCCATGTAAGAAAGGAATTAATCCAGTTCATTCGGATTTCCCATCCCGCCACAATATCCTGGGAAACATAATGGAGGGATAATATATGATGAAAATTCTCCCCTACCACCAATCGAGGATGTACCTCAAGGGGAATTCCCCAGATGGAGAATCCAATAAGAAATTAAATGTTAGTCTTCTCTGAAAACCTCACGTCCTAACCATGAACCAAAAATAGTTGGCGATATTCATGCCACATATCCACTAGAAAGTTCAGAAGATTCTCATGTGATCACATCAGGGCACAATCAAAGAATTTCAGCAAGCCAAAGCTAGGTAGTTGAAAAGTATGTTGATGTCATTACCCACCTATGTACGAAGGGCCTCCTAATCATGCTCTCAACAGTGCACATGTATGTTTCCTATCCATGTGAAAATCACACCCTCAACCACCAAAGAAATCATGTTAGATTGTCATCTAAGAAAAACATATAAAACAAACCCATCAAAATCTTGTGCGCCAATAGCCCATATGTTAGGAAAATAGGTGCTAAATGATGTAGATGTTTTCCAAATAGTTGTGTTGATCAAAGAGAATTCTCCAACTACAATTGCATGGACGACTATGCACCTTTCCATTAATTAGTTTTGTTGTTCGACGTGCCTGTTATTCTAAAAGATGCATCGAACAACACGAGAGATAGCCTACAAGTCACATTGATTTCATCGCAAATGAAACTCCATCACCTATTGATCCAGGATATTTTCATCGAGTGACTTATAAATAATTGCATTAAATGAGCATAGACTAAAGTGCACCATTAAAGAAGGAAAATCTCAATAATGAAGAGACATAAACATCAAATATGAACACAAAAACTTGGTAATGAAGTTTGTCCCTGGTGAACTACGTCTTCGGGTCCTCCTCTCAAATGGGTAGGATTTTTCATTAACTTAACAAAAGAATTTGGAAAAATACATTGGTATAACTCATTCTGAAATCAAGCTGCAAAAGTATTGCTTAGATCAGAAAACAGACAACACAACTGAATTTGTGGCATCGAATTACCCAAAAAATATTGTCTCCACGCCTCAATCCGACTCTAGCACTCCCAAGCCCAAGAATAAATTTTCCTCGGTTTTCATGTCATGAAACCTGCAATAAATGATGATGTACCCTGCCTTAAACTATGTGCTCGACCCTACCCATGTGCACCTCCTCCCAGCACTAGGTGAATGCACCTTTAAGTAATTAAATGGGCATTTTTTACAACGTTGGGTCGTTGGCCTATTGTTTATTGCACATATATTAAGGCATTAATAAGGCGGGAGGTGTGCATTGTTTACAACGCTGGGTCGTTGGCCTATTGTTTATTGCGCATATATTAAGGTGTTAATAAGGCGGAAGGTCTCGGGGTCAAGCCTGTGGGCCTCCTCTTTTTCCTTGAATGTTGTAACTTATATATATATATATATATATATATATGTATGTATGTATGTATATATGTATGTATATGTCTATGTATATGTATATGTATATGTATATGTATATGTATACGTATACGTATACGTATACATATACATATAAATATATATATGTGTCATTCTACTACTTTGGAGATGGTTCTATCCAGTGGTTGGTTACCGTATTTGGCGGGGTCTCGCCAGATTTGGCGGACCCACCAAATCTTTTTTTTTTTTTAATTTCGATCACGGGTCGTGATTGGGCATTTTCCTTGGGCCACATGGTAGCCACCTATTGGACCACATCAACCACTATACCATCATCCTGCCACATCACTGTATGGATTCAACTTCAGCTGCCAACTCAACCTGTCATTTCATCCTACCATGTTAGAGCCACGTCACTGTACGAAATGTACAAACTGCCACGTGGTGAAATATTACTGATCCACAGAATGGCCCAGAAATGCCAAATATGGGTGACACATCATAGCATCTAGTACTGCCACATCACCATGCCAACATCATACTGATGTCAACATGACACGTGTCACATCCTGCTCATGACACATGTCACATCCTGCTCATGACATGTGTCACATCCCTCTAATGCCATGTATGTTGTACGGATGTTTTTGTCATCTGTACTGATGTTGACGTCAGTAGTACGGATGTTGACTCACCCCCCTGGTAAGTGGGCAAGGCTGACCAAAATTTGACCGCGAATATATTTCGATCCATAAGTCAGTTTGACGAGACATTTGTGTCATTGGAAATATTGTGACACACTCTTCCCGATGATGTCATTTTTACTGAGTTGTGAGAACTTTGAATTTTTCCCCTTTCTCTGTCTGATAAGGCCATTTTGAGTGTCCTGAGTTGCTTCTGAAAGTTCTGATTTGTTCTTAGTCTTCTCTGGATCTTTTTTGGATCACGCCTTCCCACTGAGAGCTTTTAGGACCACCAAAATCTTTCATCAATCAACAAATAAGTGAGGGAAGAGTTCCCTCACCTTTTCCTTCTCAATCCACTTTTCCTTGCTTGGATGTGTGCCCTTTAAGCCTACTCAAAGAAAATCAACATAACCCCTGTGTGAATTACTCATCCTGCTATCTAGGACGATATCTTCCTTTAACTCATCCAAGTACTTAGGAGAAAATTCATCAACTAAAGGTATTGAAACTTCCTCATCTTGATCCATGATCATGGGTGTCTAAAAAATTTTCAATTTTCTACATTTACAATGGAGTAAATCTGCATATAAGTTGGAAAATCTAGATGAAAAGCATTGGTACCACTTTTATCCAAGATACTGAAGGGTCCATAATGAATGCGCTTGATTTTCTTGCCTTCACCTTTCAATCTCTCCTTGTTTATCTGAATCCATACCCAGTCTCCAACTTGGAACTGATGATCAACCATGTGCTTGTCATTCCAAGCTTTATACTATGCTTGACTTTTCTCCAATTGTTCCCTGACTCCTTGGTGCACTTGTTGGATCCTCTGGATGAACTTGCGAGCTCTGTCCTCTTTTATTTCTTTATTTGCATCGACATATCTCCCATACATCAAGTCCAAAGTAACTTTAGGTAGGTACCCAAAACATGTCTCAAAAGGAGAAATCTGAGTGGAGGAATGTAAGGCTCGGTTGTAAGCATGTTGTACATAGGGTATATTTTCATCCCATAACTTGGGATGTTTGTTGCAATATCCTCGAAGAAAAAGTACCATTATTCGGTTTACAACCCTTGTATGTCCGTCGGTCTATGGATGGAAAGAAGTGCTCCTCTTCAATTTGGTGTCCATCATTCTCCACAAGATTGTCCAAAAATCTCCAAGGAATCGAGTATCTTGATCCAAGATAATGGATGTGGGTAACCCAAAGTGAACCCAAACATACTAAAATAAGAGATTAACAGTCTGCTCAGTAATGATCTTCTTTTTACATGGAATCAAGATACACATCTTGCTGAACCTATCCACTACAACATACAAATAGTCATGACCCCCTTTTGACATTGGTAAACCCCCTACAAAATCCATGGAGATACCTTCCCATGGATGGGATGGAACATGAAGTGGTAAGTATAGCCCCATTTTTCTATTAATGGGCTTACAAGTAGAACATGTCACACACCCCTTTACATATTTAGTTACAATTGCTTTCATTCGAGGCCAGTAACAAAACCTATGCAAATGAGCCATAGTTTCTCCTACCCCAAAATGCCCAGACACAAGAGAAGTGTGAGCTTCTCGTATTACATGGACTCGTTCACTTGTAGGAATACATAGCTTTCCAAGATGGTAGAGTAGTTTTCCATACAGACAATAGTTCTCTACCTATGCATCATGGGTTAGCTTCTCATATGCTTATTTAAAATCTTCATCAATGGCATATTGTTCCACATAGCTATCATGAGATAAAGAAGTATTCTTCAAAATAATAGAAGCAACAATAGGAGGTCTAGAAAGCATATTAGCTACTTTGTTACTTGTACCCTTTTTGTTTGATTACCAAATGAAATTGTTGTAGGAAACCCATCCATCTCTAGTTTCGAGATTGTTTCAGTTTGGTCTGTTCTTGGAGATACTGTAAGGGTTGGTGATCTATATGTATGATTGTTTCCTTCCCTAACAAGTAGTGTTTCCATTTCTTTACTCTTTGAATTAATTCATACAACTCTTTATCATATGTAGGATAGTTAACAACAACTTGGTTAAAAGTTTCATAGTGGTAATAGATAGGCTTACAATATTGCATCAATACTACACCCATGGCGTATTCGCTGACATATGTTTTGATCTCAAAAGGTTGTTGAAGATTCAGTAGTGATAATATAGGTGTGATATTGATCTTCTCCTTCAAAGTGTCAAAAGAGTTTTGTTGCTTTCCTTCCCAATGAAAAGTGTTCTTCACACTCGTTAAGGCATGCAAAGGATTTTCTATAAAGGATAAGTTTGAAATGAACCTCTCTCAATATTGAACTGCACCTAAGAAGCTTTGGACCTCGGTTACACTTTTTGGCTCAGACCAATTTACAATTACATCAATCTTGGAATGATCAATTTTGAATTGTCCTCCTCCTACAATATGACCTAAGTATACAAGTGCAGTCTTGCCAAATTCATTTTACATAAAAAAATTCCCTTTGAAAAGTATCCAATACTTGTTTTACATGCCTCACATGTTCATCCCAAGTCCCGCTAAAAATAAGAATTTCATCTAAATATACAATCACAAAATCATCTAGGAAAGGCCCGAATACATCATTCATAACACACATGAAAGTTGCCATAGCATTACAAAGCCCAAACAACATAACTAACCACTCAAACAATCCATTTTTGGTTTTAAAGGCAGTATTCCATGCATCTTGTTATGCAACCCTCATTTGATGGTATCCACTGCACAAATCCAACTTAGTGAAATAAAAAACATTCTTTAATTGATCAAGTAAATCATCTATACGAGGAAGAGGGTATCGATTTTTCACCGTGATTTTATTTAAGGTCCGATAATCGACAGACATTCACCATGTGCCATCTTTCTTTGGCACCATCATGATTGGAGATCCATAAGGAGATGAACTAGACCTGATGACCCCTTGATCCAATAAGCCTTGTACTTTCTTATTGATCTCTGCCATCTCCACAACTGACATCTTGTACATGCCCACATTAAAAAGAGGGGAATCCTGCTGAAGATGTATCTCATGTTGGATTTCCCTCTTAGGAGGTAATCCATCTAGTTCCTGGAAAATATCATCATACTTAGAAGCAATATCAATTAATTATTTCTTATGAGAAGGATCGCATCCTTGGAAAGTGTCAGATGTCCTGACATCTTTCTCTCTTACGACCATGAGTACATATCTCTTATTAGTGTTTATGAGCCTCTTCATTTGACCTGCACTAACAAGTGTTGTGTTTACCCTTATGTTGTGAGCTCTAACAATATATTCCACTCCCCCTTTAGTAATGTGGTACTTTTTCTCATAATGAATGAAGACTTCTTTTCTATCATAAAGATAAGGACTTCCCAACACTATGCCACATATATCAAGTGATACAACATCCAAATCCACTTCATCAATCAAATTTGAAGAAAAAACAAATCTGACCCTACATTGTTTGGTGACATTAAGTTTTTCTTTATCACATACCCAACCAAGAGGACAAGGCTTTGGATGTGGTTTCGTTTCAAGACCCATATTTTTGACAAGTGCTTCAGATATCAAGTTTACTTGGGAACCCGGATCAAATAATGTATCTATATTAGTGTGTTTAGATACAACTCTTATGTGAAATAATTCATTCCTCTTTCATTCATCCTC
Source organism: Picea sitchensis (assembly GCA_010110895.2). Lineage (NCBI taxonomy): Eukaryota > Viridiplantae > Streptophyta > Pinopsida > Pinales > Pinaceae > Picea > Picea sitchensis. The sequence goes on from SNQJ01S0014080.1 coordinate 263,742, forward strand.
ATGAGATTTATTATTGGAATTTGAACTAGCATGAAGGGAATCTTTACCTTGTACTCCAACCGTTGTGATCTTTCCTTCGTCTCCTTAATTGGAACCAAGATCTTGTTGCACTGTAGTAACGTTTTTTGTCTTCCCCTTTCCACTGAATTGTTTCGCTCTCTTCTCTGGATGCAGTTTCCAACAATGTTCATCATCGTGACTGCTCTTCTTGCAATGAGTGAAATATGGATTTCCTCCTTCTCTTGTCACTGTGGAGGTCTTCTTGTCCTTCCTTTTAAACTTCTTAAAAGGTTCATGTGGGAGATTGGAAGGTTTCTTTTTGGGATATTCTTGAACATGATTTCCCATGTTCTCAAGGTGAGTGGCTTGTACACAAACTTCATCAAGACTAGTGGGGTTAAACAAGAGAAAAGTATGATGAATATAACTGTGAAGTGCGCCAATATATTTTATTAAAGTTTCATAAGAATCCAAAGGAATTTTTAATGCTGGAGATTTCTTCATAAATTCTTCTGTCAAACTTTGTACAGTTTTACCTTTTATTTGCCTTAAAGTTTGTCATTCCATCATTGTTTTTTGTAAATAACCCAATGGATAAAATTGTGTCCTTATTGCTGATTTAAATTTCAAAAATTAGGAAAGAAGATTACCAAAATTACTTCTATCCTGAAGTTTTCTCTCCCACCGTAGAAGAGTGGTTCCTTCCAACCTAAGAGAAGCCAGTTGCACTTTAACTTCCTCTTCATCAATATGTTGAACACGAAAATATACTTCAACCTGTTGGATCCAATTATCAACCTTTTCAGGATTAACATCTCCATTAAACATAAGTAAAACAAATTTTACATCAATATTTAATAATGGTTTCTTAAAAGAGGTTTTATGGCTAGAATGATGAGAAAGATGAGAATGCTCAGAGGAAGAAGAAATAAAACTTGATGGTGAATATGGAGGCTCGAGAGGGTCTCCTCCAGCGCCTTGTTTTACTGAAGCATCATCATCAACATGTGATCCCTTTTTCTTCCCTTTATTATTCATCCTCTTATCATATTCTCCATACATTCGTTCGACCATTTCTGACATGCAATAAAAGACCATATGATCACGGGTTTTCATTGGGCATTTTCCCACTACCACATGGCAGCCCATGACTAGGCCATGTGGTAGTCACCTATTGGACCATGTCAACCATTGTACAATTAGCCTGCCATGTCAGCACCACGCCATTGTACGAATGCCACTTCATCATCCAACTCAGCCTACTACGTCACTGTATGGACTATACGAACAACCACATGGAGAAATCTTATTGGTTCACTGAATGGCCCAGAAATTCCAAATATGGGTTACATGTGGCAGGATTTGGTGTTTCCACATCACCATGTTGATGTCATGCTGACGTCAGCATGACATGTGTCACCTCCTACTCATGCCACATATATTGTACAGATGTTGATGTCAGCAGTACGGATGTTGATTCATCCCTGTTCCAATTGGGCTAGGTTAACCAAACTTTGACCACGAATATCTTTCGAAATGTAACTCCATTTGATGATCCATTTGCGTCGTTAGAAATATTGTGACGTGCTCTTTGTGATGATGTCATTTTCAATGAGTTTTGATAAATTTTAACTTTTTTCCTTTCTCTGTCTGTTGAGGTCATTTTGAGCATCGTGAGTTGCTTCTGCGAGTTATGAGTTGTTCTTAGTATTCTATGGATCCTTTTTGGATCACCTATGTTATGCAATGTATATGACCAGATTATACCTGTGGCGGTCAACATAGATATATCTTGATTTCCCATGTTGTTTTCCCTTGTTTTCATGAAAAGGGGGTCGTATGACCATCTGTACAACCCTAAGAAAAAAAATTAAAAATTCAAAAGGCATGAGGAGGTCAAGACCCCTTACTTGGATCCCCACTACCATTTATATGCCCTAAAATCAAACTTTTGGTCACTTGTGTTGGAGCTCAACAACTATGTTTTACAAACATTTTGCACCATTGGGATTCTTATTCTCTAATTTACACAGTGATATGGTATTATTTACATTTTCCACAGGGTCTCATCATGGATCCCACATGTTGGACATGCATTTTGCAAATAATATATATAAAAATACTAATAATAGAAGAAGTGCACAGAAGAAGAAGAAAGATTTAGGAGTGTGTAGTTGAGGCACATCCAAGAGTATAGTGCATAGAGAGAAGAATAAATAAGAGCGAAATAAAACAAAGGAATAAAGAAGGAGAAGAAAGTGGGCGAAAATGAAAGATGATAGCCTGAGGTGCTAAAGATATAAGGACGTGAAAAAGCAGGAAAAGTAGCATGCAGATGGAAAAGAAGGTGAAAACAACCCAAAAAACAAGTTAACTTGAGTTATCATGTATTGTAATAGGGTTTTGGGATGAACAAAGTAGGTTTTTAAGCCCTGGAATTTATGTATAAATAGGCAATAGGTTGGGAGCATAGGGGTTCCTCCTTTTTGAGTTATTTTCTGTTCTATTGGGGAAGAAGAATGATAGGATAGGTGGAGAAGGAAAGAGTTAATTTATGAATGCTAAGGAAATGAGAGAGAGAGAGAGAGAGAGAGAGAGAGAGAGAGGCTTGATGGCTAGGCTAGGAGAAAAGAAATATAACCATGATGTATCTTTGTAAGCGCAATACGCAATCCTGAAGCAATTACCAAACACATAATAAAGAAGTCATTCATTGTGAATGTAGCCCAGAGTTGGGTGAACCATGTTAACTCATGTGTTAAATGTCTTTTGTGTGATTATTCATGGACTCTGTCTAAATTCTTATTAGAGTAGATGTGTCTTATCTGTAATCACTATGCAACTGATATGAATGTTACAGTAATGGGTTTATGTTGTATCTGGAATATAATGGTAATATGAGTATGAAATCACTAAGTAGCTAATAAAGAAAAAATATAGAACAATGCGCAAAAAACCAATAAGTAAGAATGAATAGAATAATCACCTCCCATTCCCTCACTACTGTAAAAACCTAGTTAGTCCTAATAGATACCTCAGGTGAGACTTCATCTGCACATGCAGGTGATGCCGAAAGGGCTGTTGTTTGAAGGGTTTTGTTGGTCAAAGATAACTTGAACCTAGGGTATTACAACCACACGCAGTACCAACAAATGGTTTCATTGTCAGGACCTAGAATTTGTGATTGAGAGAATGTTTTGGAGGTCGACTAAGAGAGAGATATCAGAATGGTTGGAAAGGAAGGAACATGAGTTTTCTTGAAAAGAGAACATAAATCCTTGAATGAGTAATGAATAATGGATGCAAAGATATGTGTAAACAAAACTGCATGAAATTTTCTTTGGCAAATTTCCAATCATCTTGACATAGTGGTTAGAAATATTAGTGGAGAAACTGCAGCACCGAGGAATTAGACTTCTCATTTGGTAAGACAACTAAATTATGTAAGTAATCCAACTACTAATGTAGTTTATTTCTAGTTGGATAGTATATTAGGAGGCTATATTACAGAATTTGTAGTAGATTGTACCGAGTCATACAATATTGCAGAAAGGGGCTTCTTCAAAGGTCCACACAAAAGGTTCATAAAATCATTAGGTACGTCGATAAAGATGTTGTTATGTAACAAGTGTGTGATGAAAATGGAGTCTCAATGCTAAGGGTCTTTGTACACATAGGGGAACTAGGGGATGACAAGAAGATAGTTTAAGAACAAGAGAGAGTGAAGGAATTGATGAAGTAGGAAGGGAGGGACTCGAGATGTAGAGGAATGAAGAGGGTATACCAAAGGAAGAATATGAGTTTGGAGTATTTCGTGGAGGAATGAGGTACAAGAGGAAAAAGACCAGGGTTGAGAAAGGAGAGTCAAGAAATGAACAAGAGGGGAGAGAACAGTGTGCAATAGTTCGAATCACGGAGGTACTACACATAAGAGGAGAGGAAGAGGCGTCACAGTCCAGTCCAATAATAGAAGAGTCGTTAAGTCCTACTTAGACTGGATCCTGTGTAGAATCCACGAACCCATGTGTGTCACCACAATCATAGATAACTATTGAAGACTTATCAAAAGAACTTATAGTTAGCATGGGAGGAAAGAGTAGTACAAATCAAAGTAGTGGAAGCAGTGCGCTGAGTCCGAGTCAACCAACATCACCAAGAGGAGGGACTACAGAAAGCAACATGGTAGGGGTAGACAACACCCTCACACTAGGGATTTGGTGTTGAGGGGGGCTCTTAGGCCCTAACATTCATCAAATATATGTTATTAGACATTATACTACATGTTAATATGTAATAAAGCAAGAATATATGTAATAAGTGGATAAATCTGAGTAAATGTTTGTAACAAGTGGTAAATATAACTAAAGAAAGGATTAGTTACCCTAAAGATGGAGTACAAACTTGGAATGGAATTACTTCCCTTAATACTCTCTTCATGTTGGGTTATGCTTGTTCTTGATATATTTCACGATGTAGTCTCTCCTGGATTTCTTCCTTTATTCCCTGGACTACAAAATTTTGGTTCTGTTTAGGCGTGACTTGAATCCGGTGAAGATTTGCATTGATGAGTATCTTGGAGCAGCCTTTCTTTTTCCTGGGTGAGAGATGCATGGAAGAAATATGCACAAGAAACAAGATATTAATTGTTGAATGATGTTTGTAAATGTTGCTTGCTCATAAAACTTGCTCGCATGTAGATCCACCTACACATATAAGAAAAATGAAGAAGACCTTAAATTTCTCATGGATTCTTCTAACTCATGGATGTTGTTCACAATCTGAAAATTACTTCTTGAATAAAATATGCAAATTGTTCTTGTTGATTGTTCGCCATATCAAAGATGAGAAGATCAAGAAGATAAAGAAGATATGCTCATGGAATTCTTGTAAAGGGGTGCTCAATTGTTGATCATGGATGCTCGTTCGCATAAATATAACATTCATAAAGAAAGGCGGAAAGGTTCGTGTCAGGAATCGAAGCTAGAATCCACATAGCAGAAGAGAGAAACACTTGAAAATTATGTCGACTAGTGGGTTGTTTGTGGAAAGTATCGATTGATTGATGAAGAAGCCATGTTAATAAATCTGACTCCAAGAGAACTTGTAGCACAATTTGATGATTGGTAGTGACGGGTCAACTACAATCACAACATGAGGGATTGTTCAAAATAATTATTATTTAACAGATACTTCTCAAAGGCTAGGTGAAGACTGAAACGCCTTATGCGAATCCATGCTAAGACGGTTATTCCTGGTACTGGACTACCTATTCGAGGCATAGCATCATTGATATTCAAAAGGCTATGATATTTTGGTTTAAATAATAGAAACAAAGATGTGTGTTGCAAACGATCTATCTATCCTATGCAGTGTTTCATTGCAGATTCATGTCATACCATATAAGATTTCTATGATTGTTAAGGCTTTAGATGGTCGACGGAGCCAACGCTGGTTGATGGAGCTGACTTCGATTTGTTGGTCGACTGCACTGATAAATTGTGAAGCAAGAAATGAAGAGAGAAAAGAATAGAACAGAAAACAATATATTAGAATATATGAAGAAGAGTACAATGAGAAGAGTTAATGAAGAAGATACTATGCAAAGGGAAATAGATGAGCTAAATAGGCTCAAGCAAATCAAGAATAGAAAGTACAGCTGGCCAGGACAACTGGCAGTGTATAGTCAATCTGTTGAGGTTACATTATATTTAACACTCCCTCTTAAACTCAACAATTACAAACACCAGCACTGATTATACCTAACTGTTGTCTCTGAAAATCAAAAACCGATGTTACTAGTGGCTTTGTAAAGATATCAGCAAGTTGATCTCGAGAACCACATAATTGTAGTGCAATATCACCATTATTGACTAGCTCGCGTACGAAATGAAAATGAGTGTCAATGTGTTTGCTTTTCTTATGAAACACATGATTTTTAGATAAAGCAATTACTGAAGTATTATCACAGAAAATAGGAGTTGGATCATTTTCTATATGTGACATATCTTTCAATATTCTTCTCAGCCACACATCTTGACAGGAAGATGAGGTAGCAGTGACATACTCTGCCTCTGCAGAAGATATTGAAACAATTGGCTGCTTCTTTGATGCCCATGAGATTAGGTTCAAGCCCAGGTGAAAAACATGTCTAGATGTGTTTTTCCTATCATCTAGGCTACCTGTAAAATCACTGTCTGTGTAACCAGAAAGTTGATTACTATCAGATTTAGTGTACCATAAGCCAAAATTGAGAGTTCCTACAACATATCTCATAATTTGTTTCTCCATTTTCCAATGAGAATCTTTGGGGGATTCCATGAATTTGGAAACAAGGTTGGCTGCATACATAATGTCAGGCCTAGTTGTTGTAAGATACAACAAGATGCCTACTAAAATTTTGTACAGGGTAGAGTCCACTGTAGGACCTTCATCATTCTTGCTCAATTTTGTGCCTAGGGGTATGGGGTTTCTGTTGGATTGCATTCTTTCATGCGAAATCTTTTGATGATGCCTACTACATACTTTTGCTAATAGACAAAAAATGCCTTTGGCTAATTGATAAACCTCAATCCCTAAAAAATATTTCATTATGTAAATTTATCATCTCAAACTCGATTGCATGGAATGTTTAAAATTTATTAACTCAAGATTTCCCATTATGTAAATCCTGTCATCAACATATAAACATACAATCAAAATTTTACCATGATGATTTGTTTTGGTGTAAAGAGTTCGATCATTTTGGCTACTGTTAAAACCATTCTTTATTAGGTAGGTATCATTTTTTTTGTACCAAGCTCTTGGAGCTTGCTTTAAATACAAGGCTTTTGCTAATGGAGTATACTTTGGCTAGCTACTCTTGGACTTCAAATCCCGGTGGTTGATCAACTTATGTAAACTTATTCTTCTAAGAAACCATTCGGGAATGATGACTTGACATCCACATCGGTGTGCCATTTGTGTTGGACTTCTATGGCCAATAGAGTCCTTAGGTAATCTAATCTTGCTACTGGAGAAAAGTTTCACCATAATCAATAAATGGTTGTTGTGAGAATCAACTGGCAACAAGTCTTGTAATGTTTTTGATCTTCCCTTTTTCACATTGAGTTTAGTTTTGCCGACCATGACGCAATACTCTTCTTGTGACTTATGGGTAAACTAAGATCCCATGTCTTTTTTTTTTCAATGGAGTCAATTTCTTGGTTCATGGCTTAGACAATGTGATTTTTTTCAATGGAGTCAATTTCTTGGTTCATGGCTTGAACCCAATGTGGCTCCTTAGTTGCTTCCTTGAAAGATGTAGGTTGACATGACATTAAAGAAAAAAAGTTGTGTTTTTCAAAGGCATCCAACTGCTGATGGATTTCTCTCAAACTTCGAGTTCTCTGATTCTGTGGTTCGGAGAATGATTCTCTGCTGGAAGTTGAGTTATCCTGAGAATTTTCAGGTTGTCTTTGTACCTGCAATCTTGGAAGAATAGTTTGAGGTACTTGCTGTACTGAATTTTCTTCATTTTCAGAACTTGGTAGCAATGAATTTTGACTGTCCATTTTCTGATTTTCTAAATCATTCCAGAATTGATTTTCCAGAAATCTTACATATCTGTTGAGAATTAGTTTCTTGGTGATTAGATTGTAAAGCCTATAAGCTTTAGATGTTTCACTATAGCCAGTGAAAATACATTTCTCACTTTTGTCATCAAGTTTCTTCCTTAATTCAGAAGGTATGTGAGCGTATGTTATGCATCCAAATGTCCTTAGATGTGCAACATTTAGCTTTGTCTCACTCCATGCTTCTTGGGGAACTTTAATCTTTAGACTTGTGGTTGGAGATCTATTCAAGAGATAAACTGAGCATGCTATTGCTTCAACCCAAAAAATATTTGACAAACTTTTCTCTTTAAGAAGTGTTCTTGCCATATTCATTATTGTCTGATTTTTCCTTTCAGCCACTCCATTCTATTGTGGAGTATACCTGGTTGTTGTTTGCATGATAATGCCTTGTGATTTGCAGAAATGTGCAAATTCTCTAGAGTTGTATTCTCCTCCTCCATCTGACCTGAGTGCTTTGATATATTTTCCACTCTGTTTTTCAACTTTTTCTTTGAATTCTTTGAATTTTGCAAAAGTTTCAGACTTGTGTCTGAGAAAATAGATCCATATTTTTCTGCTAAAATCATCAATAAATGTTAGAAAATAAAATCTACCACCTATTGAATCTGTTTGCATTGGTCCACATAGGTCAATGCGAACAAGTTCAAGATGTTGTTTGGCTTGATTGGAAGACTGTGGAAAACTAGTTCTCTTATGTTTTCGAAGTATGCAAGACTCACATGGGGGAATTTTCTCTTTAAATATAGGAAGACCTTTGACCATGGAGTTTTTCTGAAGAAGACTTAGAATCTGAAATGGTAGATGTCCAAATCTTGTATGCCAAACCATTGTTTCATTCAGGGTAGATGCACTCTGTGCATATGGTTGACTCAGATTTGTAGTTCTGAGGGTAAGGGGAAACATCCTATTTTGAGTCATATGGATTTCAGAAATCAATTTTCTGCTGGGGTTTTTGTCATATATTTTGCAAGATGCTCCCTCAAAAAGTACCTTATAGCCATGTTCAATGAGCTGTCCTACACTTAGCAAATTATGTTTCATATCTGGAACATGATAGACATTGTTTATGTCTTTTTTTACATTATGTTTAGTAAGAATAGGAACAGTTCATTTTCCTTGAACTTTGACTAAGTAATCATTTCCAAGTGTAATATTAGATGAGAGTGAAGAATCAATGCATGAAAGTAAATCTTTGTTACCTGTCATGTGATTGCTGCATCCACTATCCAACAACATGAGATCTTTAGGTTGTTGTTTAATGTTGTGACACAAAAGAAACATACCTCCTGAGTTTTCTCCCATGTGATTTGACACATGTTCTCTGCCTGAGAGCTGATCTGTTTGCTTCTTCCTGCATTCAGATTCATAGTGCCCATACTTTTTGCAGTAATAGCATTGAATGCTTGATTTCTCATTTGTTCTTCTCCCTCTGCCTCTTTGAGGCTGGAAATTCTGATGTTGTTTTTGTTGTTGTTGTCTTTGACCTTGGAAATTTTGATTCGAATACTATTGTCTAGTACCTCCACTGGAGTGAGGGTTATTGTGATTGTTCCCTCTTCCTTGGTGACCTCTTCTTCTTCCTCTGCCTCTCCCTCTGCTGAAGGAGAATTGAGTTTTGAAAGCATTGGAGATTGACTCATCTGTGAGATGCAGTCTGGTCTCATGTGTCACTAGAGAACCAATTAGTTCATCTGTTGAAAAACATGAGAGATCCTTGGATTCAAGGATTGTTGTTATAACCATTTCAAATTTCTTGGGTAAACTTCTGAGGATTTTCTCAACAATTCGTTGATCATTGATGGTTTCACCAATCAATCTGATCTGGTTCACGATGCCCATGACTCTGGTCATGAACTGATCCACATTTTCGGACTCTGTCATCCTTAGAGTCTCGAATTGCGTCCTCAAGATCTGCAATTTAACTGTTTTGACACTGTCATTTCCTTGATAGGAAGATTTAAGGATGTCCCAGGCCTATTTTGAAGTACTAGCGCCTGTGATTTTTGAGAAAATTGAATCATCCATAGAATTTTGAATCCAAAATTTAGCTTTATTTTCTTTGTTCCTTTGTGTGGCCTGAGCAATTCTCTGCGGATTTGTCATAGTAGAAAGGGCTGCTGGATCTGGTTCCACATATCCAAGATCCACTGGATCCCAGCACTCTTATTCTTGCAAGAAGGATCTCATCCAAAGAGACCAGAACTCATAGTTCTTTCCAAGAAGAATCGGACCATGAGTTGGTCCTAAATTGCTAGACGATGCCATATTTTTTATTTTTTTTTTATTTTTTTTTTTAATTTTGAACAAAACAGAAAAAAAAATCTTACTTACCTATCTCCTGCATGTAATTTGCAGTGACTTCAGAACTCTGCGTTCAAGATTTCGTTATTTTTTGTCTTCACGGGATTTGACCTCGGGACTTCGTTAGACGAGTCCTCTAAATTCTTGTCTCTCCAGCGTCCGATCGATGAAACGACGATCAACGATCCAGATCTTCCTGTGATTTGATGGTTCAGATCCCTTCAGGATTTCGCGGTTCATTATTTCGCAAGTTTAGAACTCTTGTCCCAGAGTTTCCCAAGCCACGAACTCCGAAATGTCGATTTGTAGAAGCAATGTTAACTTCAGTTAGCCCCTTGGGCTATACCTCTGGTCCACATGACCTCTCTTGATATGACCGCGGTCCCTTTCGGGGTTTTGCGACTCAAACGAGCGATCTCTTGGTCTCTCGACTCCCGAAAAACCGATTCCCGAAATGTCGATGGCCTTACCTTGCGGTACTTTCCCCGAGGAAGTAGATTGTAGCCACATGTCCCCTCAAGATGGACAGTCCTTGTCGTTTCGTGATTTCACGATTTGCGACACCCGATGACAGAAATCCTCTGTCAACTTGAAACCCCGGTAGCCGATATGCCGACGGTTTCCTCGATGTTCACCACGTGTCCAAACAAATGGACAACTGTGATCTTTTCGGGATTTCACAATTTGCGATGTCGGGATTTCGTGTATCGTGGTTTTGGAGAGTAGTCTCCTATGCTCGTCCAACTCCCGATTCCCGATTTTGCGATTGGATCAAATCGATGACTCACGATCTATCTCAATCCGACGGTCCAGAATAAATCGTGATTTTGCGATTCGTGAATTCTCACGACAGTCTTCTGACCTTTACACCTTGCGAATCAGCGAAAGGCCGAGATCTTGCCACGTGTTTCTTGATGGACGATCCAAATGATTTCATGACTTCGCAAGTCGAATTTCTCCTGTGCACTCCAAAGGACTAAACCTCGTGCACCTTATCGTTGATCCAATGGCTGAAATTCTTTCGTCTTTTCCGCGCTCTCTTCGTCCCTTCTGAACTGGTTTCCCGCTCTAGATCCATTTGCAGGACGAATCTTATGGCCTCAATGGCTGTTTTTTGCACATGAGATGCCCTTCTTTGCTCCTGTGGAAGAAGGATTCGTGAATCTTTCAAAAATTTGAAAGAAATACACGGATTCTTTGAAGCTTGGCGTTGTCTGCTGCAATCTTTAACAGATTTGAGCGATTTCCAAAATGCTTTAAACGATGTTGCCTTCTGCAGCAATCTTTCATAAATTTGAACGAATTCCATGAAATCTTCAACGTTTCCGCCTTCGGTAGCTCTTCTTCGTGAATTCTTTGATGATTCTTGAAAATTACAAGAATCTTTAAAGTTTCTTCTTCTGCACTCTCTTCTTCCTCGATCTTTTGAGCGTTGTACGCTCTGCTTTGGCGCGTGAGCTTATTACGCTGATCTTTGAGCGTATGACGGTCTGCTTCCTCATGGAAGTTTCCTGCGAGGATCTTTCGAGAGTATGATGGACAACTCTCCAATCCTTGTGAAAAAAGACTATGTCGCATGCTCTCAAGATCCGTATAAGTTTTGCGCTTGTTTGAGGATCGTGTTGTTCTCTAGCCTGTGTGAAGAGGCTTACTTCTGTAGCTCTGATACCATGATAAATTGTGAAGCAAGAAATGCAGAGAGAAAAGAATAGAACAGAAAACAGTATATTAGAATATATGAAGAAGAGTACAATGAAAAGAGTTAATGAAGAAGATACTATACAAAGGGAAATAGCTGAGCTAAATAGGCTCAAGCAAATCAAGAATAGAAAGTACAGTTGGCAGTCTACAGTCAGTCTGTTGAGGTTACATTATATTCAACATAGGAGACTGACCCCAATGCCGATGGAAAAAATTACAAGATCAAGGACAACAATGAGGGAAGCGATCGGTCACTGTAATTGTGTAAAAGGAATGGAATGTCAACTAGCTTCCGAGTTTCCGAACGATGTAGAGGTCAAGGGCCCGACTGAAGCTTCTGGTCGAAGTTCTGGCCATCGACTTTCTGGTTGAAGTCGAGACAGTCGACTTCCTGTTCGACTTCGTGTGATGTAGTCAAATACTAAATATCTTGAAGAATTCCTAACTATTTATTAATCTCCCTAAGTTTCCCGAGATGCAACATGGAGCACCTACTTAACGGACAGTCAGCCTTGGCATAGCTGTGCGACATAATTTGAAAAAAAAAAAAATCCTACGTGCATTGACTGCCTACAATGTTGTCAGAGACCCAAGTGCTTCTTTGAAAATTGAATTTCTTCCCCGTTATAGAGGCATGAATATGGAGGTTCTCTAATTAGATAAAAAAAATTGGGGTTACATTTTCTGGTATACTATCAGATGAGCTGGGAATAGTTCAGGCATTATGGGGCAGATTCTCTACGAAGAAGTATTTCACAGAGAAGGATCATGGCGAAGAGGATGCAGCTGGTGAATATGACTATAAGGTGAAGAAGGATGATGAGGATGAGGATGGCAGAATTTCATGGGAGGAATTCCAATTTATACTGTTAGTAAGGTGTTACATAACATTATAAATGGAACAATAGGGCGATCGTTGCTTATAAATGGAATAAAAAAAATCCCATGCCATAAATGAACAAAAGGGCGATCGTTGCTTATAAATGGAAGTGGATATTTATCCAACTTCACTTAAAGCTGCTCGTATATTTGGATTAAGTGATGAATGGATTCGAAATTTGGATGAAAAGGATCATATAAGACGACAAGTGTTAATGGTAAATAGTTGCTTCGTTGGATCAAAAGCATAACTTAGTTTGGAGCGATCTGGCGTACTATTAGTCAGAAATGGGAGGCCAGTTACCAATTTCCATGATGTTCATAATGCTTGCGAATGTCTTGATAATCCCAATGATCTTCTAAGAATGATAATGTTTAGTAACCACTTTGAGGAGGAGCTTCCAGTAGGCACGGACGTGAGAGATATTCTCTTTGTGCAATCGTTGCCACGATAATTGTTGTTCTTCAAAGATCTATGAACTTATAAGTTTTGATGTCACTTAAATTATTCTTCCTCCATCAAATGAAATAGCCACCACTAATATTGCAGAACATACTTTATCGGCGAGTTCACGGTGGACGTCGAAGGTCCACTAAATTTTTTTGGTCGAAGTCGAAACTGTCGACTTGTCGACGGTCCATTAAAGTTGTTGGTCGATACTTTATTGGCGAGTTATGAAATTTGACTTGTGTCGATGGATGCTTATGGACCCTCCTATGTAATAAAAATAGAACGCATAGACCTGTCAACGAAGTCCCTTGATTGCTAGAAAGTTGTTGATGTATTTTACTATGCCGATTTTGATTCTCGCCTAGAGTGATAATCGACCTGAGTAGTATTGGTAAGGATAATACCGACTATTCAGGCATATGTTGGACGAGAGGAACAACATACTACTACCATTAGAAAGGATTAATTAAGGATGATTGCAGGAATGTTGACAACTCCTCTTCAACCAGCTATTCAAATTGAACGATCAAGATAGAATCAAAAGAAGTAAAATCCTAAAAATTCAGGCATCCACATACTTTATAATGCTATCATGTCTATGGAGTCTTATGAGTAATATATTTCATGAAGGGAATAATTTAAGGAAATAATTGAGTGGGTCGAAGTATTAGTCAGTATAGTCTTAGTCGATCGAGTTTGATTCAAGTCGGCTCGACTCATAGTCGAGTTTGGAGTCATTCAAATCTACAAAGAGAAGAAAATGTTATGTTGTCAATTGTCTTAAAATTTGAGTCAAAATAGGCAGGAGGAGATTAAATCTTAGTCTTTCAAAGGCAGGCGATCCCCTACACCATTGTAATATGATCCAGTCAATGAAATAAAGTCAAGCCTACACAGGAAAAATATTTTGTATTTTATTAACATTGAAAGAATCATAGTAGAGTCACGTTAGTCAAGTCCTCTTTCATATATTAAATGAATACTCCATACATTTACAGAAAGCAACAAAAACATATTAAAGAGCAACAAGAAGACAAGTTTGACGAGCACCAAAGCAATGAGAAAATAGAAGTTAAGAGAGCATTGATAAAAACAATGAGGAGATAGAAGTTAAGAGAGCATTGATAAAAACAATGAGGAAATAGAAGTTAAGAGAGCATTGATAATGAACATGTCGAAAACAGTTAAGGGCATCCAAAAGAAACATATTTTCACATAAACACATACATGAATAGCTTAAAAGAAAAGATGATGATATAAGAGCGGTTTATTTGATTGAACACCCTAATATAAAAGTTGCAAAATAATTCTCGAGTTGTGACCTCCATAGCGAGAAAGCAGAGAAATGGTAGGTTGGATGAAGTATGATATTCCACAACAGGGTGTTTGTAGGGGAAAGACGAGCCCAGGACAAGCCACTCACCACTTTGAAGGCACTAGAGAGAAGTGCAACAATAGGATCAAGAGGACTATGTTGGGTGGGAGAGAAGCGTCGTGATACTCACTAACTACACATGAATATACCAGATTGAAGACAAAGGATAAAGAGTAACAGGTCGTACACACTTTCTCAGGATGAGAAAGGAATTGAGTGTGGGGGAGATGTTGAGGATAAATCTAAGTAAATTTATGTAACAAGTGGTAAATGTAACTAAATAAAGGATTAGTTGGAGTGGGTGAAACCACTCCAACCATTCATCTATTATACAAATAACCCTAAATATGGAATACAAACTTGGAATGGAATTCCTTCCCTAAATACTCTCTCCTTGTTGGGTTATGTGTGTGTTCTTCATATATTTCACGATGTATTCTCTCTTGGATGTCTGCCTTTATTCCTTGGACTACAATAGTTGAGGACCCATAAAACATTTGTTTGTTTACGAAACAATTTGGGCCACAAAGAATGTCCAGGACGAGGCTATGAATATTGTGTTGTTGGAAACAACATTTAGAGTACATGCGTTATTCTGGTACATGAAGTTGCAGAGTATCACACCTATAGGACAAGTTAGGACTTTGATGGAGATAAGGAAATAATTGTTGAAAGAGTTCAAGAAGCCAATGTCCGAGCCACTATATATTACAAAACTAAAGGAGATTAAGCAAGTACCAACTGAGTTGGTATGGGATTTCAATCAAAGCTTCAAGGACTTGATGGGTAGAATAACTTTCCATATCCCCAATCAAAAACATCAAGAGGTTTATTGTAGGAATTCCACCACATATTCATGGGTTGTTGATTGAACACAAGGTTGCTTCACAGCTTGAGGCACTAGAAATTGCAGTTAAATTGCAATGATCCCCTGTAGGAGACAGTGGAGGGATGGAAAACGTTCAGACACAGTTGGCTACTTTGACGATTCAACTAGCATAACTAACAAAAGGAAAGGAGAAGAGAGAACAAGTTTGGTGTACCAAGTGTAGGACTGAAGGCCATCAGAAGGACAAATTCCCAAAATTCGTGTAGTATTTGGCAATTGGAGCATCGAATCCATTACCAAGAGGAGGATATTGCGAGACATGTATGAAATGGGGATATCATCCAACTAAGTGTCCATTACTATATAAGTATCAAAGTACACCAAGGATATTGTTTTGCAATGTTTGCAATTCATTCAGACATGAAGAGAAGAACTGTAGCACATTCGATTTGATGAGGGAGCGCACTATAGATATGTACAGGATTCAGGAGGAGAATGTTGCGACAGAAGGGGGTGTTATGCAAAATAATAATCAAAGAGGATTTAATCCAGGAAACAGGGGAAATTTCGGTAAAGGTTGAGGAAAAGGAAATTTTGGTATGGGAGGAAGAGGAGTGATTATATGTTACAATTTTAATCAACTAGGAAACTTATCCCACAACTACTCGAATCCATGTACAAAATGCACTTACTATAGAGCACTAGACCATGCAAAAAAATATTGTTCTCAACTAGTTGCGAAATGGCAGGATAGAGGGAACCAGAACCAAAATCCAAATCATGACATGTAGAAAATATCCACTAAAAAAAGAAATGAAGGAGCTAGAATAACAATTGTTATTCGTGGAGGAGCTAGAACATGAGCTCATGTGATGAATGAAGGGAAGCAGAATGAGGAATGGGTAAGGAATTCAACATGACCTATTCCAACCTTTGATCCCTAACAAGAAAATGAGACGTATCAGACGGAAAGAAAATAGGTACTTGGACAATATTGGGGAGCATCAATATCATATGTGCCTCAAGTCAAAGATCACATTGTGCAAGAGAAACCAACTGGGAAGGTAAGCACTATAAGATAATTATTGAGAAGTTGTGTAGAGCTAATGAAAGATGAAACTGCATTGAATACACTATATGACATGATTGATCATTGCACACATGAAAGGGAAACTCTTATCACACAAAGGGTGGTAAACCAGGTAATCCATAGAAAGTGGACCAACGGAGAATTCAGAATCAATGCACAAATTGGGGAATACGATGTGGATAATGTTATCTTGGACTTGGGGTATTTTTGACGTCCAAAAGTGCAACATAAGGTACCTGCTTGCAAGTGGTTGCAACGCCTTATTATTTAATTATTTTTAATAATATCCTAATAGGTGGGACCCCTTGTGTGACTTGTTTGACTATGATTTATGTGCTTATGAGTTGATTGAGATAATCTCAACAATTTATTTTCGTTTAAAGTCGTTGTCAAAATAATTGATCGAATGATGTTATGGGCTATATGATTAAAAAGGGAATGATGTTGTTTTTATATAGCACTCGCAAGTATTATTATGCTGCATTTAGTTTGAGGAAGGACCTAAACTCCGTGTTTAAGTTATATGTGTGATATGGTGATTTAATGCTACAAGGATTGCGTGCATTGTTTGAGTTGGAAATCTAAGTGTTCAGACATGGTATCCCTAGCAAGTATTTGATATATGTCACATTGGAATTTTAAACAAGGGTTGGCGCATTTGTTAACTTGGAGACTTACGAAAATGGTGGTGTATTTGACTTGCATTAAATTGATTTGGAGTTAGTGGTTGATGTGTTGTATAATAGCTTGCTCGTACTGGCTATGGATGAATGTAGATATGATGTGTAGTAAATGCACGTCACTCTATCCCTCCTTGAGCTTGCCACCCTATCCATTTTTCATTTTCTCTTGTTGGTTTCTCCTGCTCTGTATGGATTTCTTTAATTAAGTCAACATATGGCTCTTGATTTTGCTCGATGTTTGTGCATTTCCAAAGTTATGATATATCAAAATTTTGATTGTGTATGGATTGGTGGTTAAGTGTTGGTCTCTATGGATTTTTGTTTGAACCATGCGCATTAAAAAGTTATGTGGATGTCTCTTACACTATATGGTATTCGTTCTTTACTTGTGGGAAAGAATATAGTTGGGGAAAGTCTCAGGCCTACCTTGCCTATGGTTTCTTGTTTTGGATTTCTTTCTTAAGCATATCACTATTCCTTACCTGTGGGTTATATGGACACCTTGCCTATCATTTAAGTTGTTGGTTTTCGTGCACGTTGTGCCTGCGTCCTTGTAACAGCTCTGTGAATATAAATGTGAAGTTTTGTAGAAGTATTAAGCTTCTCGTCCTCCTTTTGGATAAACCCTCAATTTGGTCAGCTCGTCCCCCCTCATCGCATTACTCTTCACTGTTGTGTATTGAACCCTGTGTATTAGAAATTATTATGGAGGTGGCCAACCCATGATTTAAAAAATTCATTGTCCGTGCTCATTTTTTTTCATGGGTTTAGATGATTATTTGTTGTGCAAAGATGAAAAGAATGGTAAGCCCACTCAGTTGTCTGGTAATATAGTCTATTATGTGGAAATATTGGGGTGATGACAGCATTGCAAAATCATCGTTTAAGGGTTACAACCTAATGTGTGTTCAATTTTGTATGAAAGGAATATCTCTCTGGTTGAATTATATATGCATTGAATGAGTTTTGTGAACCAGAATGAAAGGGATTTTAGAAGAATTCTTATTTGAAGTTTCAATTTTGAATTATCTTATACACAGGAATCCCTTTTGGGGCCACTTCATAGAACCCTATGGTGATTTAAAATGTATTGGTGAGTATATTGTAGACCAGAGTCTATCCATTCCTTGACTATTGGTTATGATTATTGTGATTATTATGGTGTTGTGTCTCCTCGACTATGTTGTGCGCAATCTATGTTATTATTGTTGAATGTTTATTGGGAAATAAATTATGAAATGGTTACTGTGCAATGCAATTTCTAAATGTAAATAAGCATCCTTGAAGTGAAAACCCAATTCTGGATCTTTGGAACATAGTGTTGAATTTCATTTTTCAAACAGTAAGGGGTTTTGAATTTTAATTGGCATTGAAGATGGAATTGTTTGATATATTAGAACAATATCCATGGGAGTCCTTTCCATTATACCATTTTACACAAAATACACTCCCTGTTTTGTTATTACTCATTTTTAAGGAAACGTCTGTGTGGAAATAAAATAAATGATGTGGAAGTTAATTGATGATTGGTATTATGGGAGATGGTTGTATACATAGTTTGATTGTTTTTTTTTATTTCTTGGAAAGTAATTGTAATATTTTCCCCTCCATGTTATAACTTTACACTAAATATAAGCCCTCCATACTCCCAATGACTCTATCAATTCCATGTTCGTATGGAAATTAATAAATGGCATTTTTATGGATTGATTGCATGCGTCATATGGTAAATAATAGAGCCAAATCTTGATTTATTTAAATGGAGTTTCATGTATGGGTTATTAATAACTTTTCATGACTAGTTAAATATTTCTACAGGATGATTTTTTTCAGCAAAGGCAGTAATGGCCGAAATAATAGAGGCAGAGGTAACTGGAAGTGAGGACATAGAAGGCCTTGGTTTTCTATTCACTTCAATTGACGCCAACCTCCCGGTCTAGGATCGTTCAAGTCTTCAAGTCGAATGACTCATCAGGATCCTGATGGAACTGAATTTGCTTGACATAGGCCCTTTCTACTTCCTTGGTGCCCACGATGTGATACCTGCAGACCCTTTCCTTAGCACTTTCAACTCTTGCGTTGATGTCCTTAGCCCTTGTTGCTAATTCCTCCTTGATATTACCACAGACTACGATTGCGGTCAACTCCCTTCGCAGTCTCGCACTTCGAGACTTTTGCGACCTGCTTCCTCCTCCTTCCCTGATTTTTGAATCGACGATTACTCCGGGACCAGATCTACGGTCCTCATTCCTCTCACGACGAATGACGGTGATTGAATCGCGAGTTTGAACTTTACGAGTCCTGACTCCTCTCGAATATACTTTTTTGACTTACAAACCAGGGATGCGTTGATCCTCTCCCACGTGTCCTTCTAGATCCAACAGCCTGGATTTGAAATCAATCTTCATGAATATCCTTTGATTGCTTACCCGCAAAACTTTCTAAGTTCCTTCTCCCGAGCCTCTCGATCTTCTGCCACCTGTCTCCTCCTTGTAAAGGGTGACTTCTTCATCTTCGATACTTCGACAACTCCTTGACTCCTTTGTGCACTTAGCACAATTTCTCCTTCAAGACTTAGACTGTTCTCGAAACCCCTTTCTACACTCCTTGCAGAGTTTCGCACATACTTCCTTCTATGACTTTGCTCGGCTTGAAAACCTCCAAGGCTTCAAGTTCCACTGTGAGCTTCTCTTTGCCCTCCTGGTAGTGTTTCGCCCTTCCTTCTGAGCTTATAAGGTAAACACTAGATACCTTAGGTGCACTCCTTGCATTGGATCAGTTCTTCAACGGCTTCTCCCTCAGCCTTGTGGAAAGTTTAAGGCATCTCCTTTCCGTTGTCAATGCACTTCTTGCAAAACCTTCCTTCACCAGAATGGTCAGCAATTCAAGGATTCTTCTACACCTCCAGCTATGTAGTTCCTGGGTATGCTCACGTGACCTCGATGCCCTCCTAGCAGATTGTTCGAGAGTGTTCAATAACTTTGCATTGTGTCTCTCTCCACATAATATTTATTTTCAAGGGACCTAACCACCTTGAAATCTCTCCCTTAGTCTGTAAGTAAATCTAGCGTGCCCGCTTGAAAACTTCTCTTCTGACTCCAATGAGTTTAGACATGCACTCCTTGTATTGGCTTACAGAGTTTTCCATCTCTTTAACGCACTCCTTGCACTTAGCCTAGAGAACCAGACTTAACTTAGCACACTCGCGGATA
Organism: Picea sitchensis; assembly: GCA_010110895.2. Lineage (NCBI taxonomy): Eukaryota > Viridiplantae > Streptophyta > Pinopsida > Pinales > Pinaceae > Picea > Picea sitchensis. Next base: position 283,876 of record SNQJ01S0014080.1, read on the forward strand.
GAAAACTGTATCTCTATCCCTGTAGACAATTTCTAACATCAATCTACAATTCACAAACATGTAAAAAACATTCACAACACAACATCCATTACACAGAAAGATAAAACAGGAAAAACTTTCATTTTCTATTAATGGTGGAATGCCAAATTGCAATAGTGGAGTCCGAGCTGCAACTGAGTCTCAACTCTCTGTATCTCTCCTTACAACCCGGCTTGTCTAAACCAAAACCGACCGAGCCTCCTATCGTCTAACCTCTACTTCGAAAATAATACAAAGATTTATAAAAGAGGGGCTCCATGAGCTTCCCTCGCAAGCTACCTAATGGTGTCAATTGACCATCCCTAAGGTTTATCTAAAGGCCAAATCACAATGATAGCAATTTTCCCCCAAATCGGACATAAATCCAATTTTTTGTCAGCCTATTAATGATGAACTCATCTCTTAATCATGCGAAGGAACGATTCTACTCTTCCACCTTGTCCCCAATTATTGCCTGGATCACGCCTTGAATCCTCAAGGAAAATGTGAATTCACACCACGCATGTAAATGAGTTGTTGTGTGATGATATAGAGTGATGCTCCTACATCATACTCCAAAGTGGAAAAAATCATGAGCTCCTACTCATGAGCTCTCCAATGTGGATGAAATCCACCTGGATCCAAAAATTTCTCTTGGAGTTATCTCTCGGCTCCTCTGCTTCGCCACTGCTGTTGTTTCATCATCCTTGTTGCTAGTGAAGGTTTCCTTTCATCCAGCTTCCTCGTGGTGATAGAGTCCTCTGTCGAATCCAACATTAGCTCTTTGATATCCTCGATCACTTTGTCCAACTGCTCCCCTAGCTATTTTTTATGTTGTAGACTAGCTCACTACACTCTCTCCTTGTCGATGGGAAAATCACGTTGACTTCCAAAGACACCTTCCTCCTTTGTGGCCTTAGCTTGCCACTCTGCTATAGTATCCACTCCTGCAAGCTCCTCATCACTGAACTGTTGCTCAACTACCACTTCTCCTGACAGATTTTCTACTACCGGTCCTTCAGTTATTCTCATTCCATCTTCCCCCAACTGTGATTTGTGCTGGTGTATCTCCTCTGGTATGGCTATTCCTCAATAACCACCTTCTGGTTCTGGATTGACCAACCAATCCTCCATTGCCTTCAAATCCAATTCCCAGTGAGTGAGTAACTCAACTGGGTGTTCTCCTTCTGTTGGGACAGACATCAATATTTGTTTTGTTTCCTTTATGACAGTCTCCACTGGATGTCCTTTTGTTGCCTTTGCAACATTTGTACTAGCCTCTCCTAGGTTGCTTGGTAGGAATATATCGACTCCTCCAATGATCAGAATATCCCTCTGATCCTCCTTATCTGTGACGAAAGTTTGTAACTTTTCATCATCTTCATTCACACGGCTCATAGCTCCGCACGAACTTCCACCTGAGTAAGGTTTCTCTCCTGCCTCCTCTTCTATCAATGAACTCTCCGCTGAGTTCACCTCTTCTCCCTTGGCCACCTAGAAACATGGGATGTCTCCTCTGCCCACCTGGAATTTTACGAGATCCATCGATCCCTACTCATTGCCCACCTGACAGTCTATGAGCCTCTTGCCATATCTCTTTCCCTCATGACTGGGGTTTTCAGCATCCCTCAGCCACCTCTTTAACATTTGTTGTTTCCTTCTGTTCAACAACTTTTGAACATGCCATCTGTCTATCCTCTTCAAAGTCCATTTTTATCTCCAATGTACCTTTGACTCCTACTACATCTTGAATGAAAGCTTCTCCATCTGTGCTCGAATTTCACTGAGCTCCTTGTCCATCTTCACCTTGCTCTTCTACGACTCGACTTCTCCTTGACCATGCTTATGACCGTAAATGCCCATCTTCACCTTCTATTTGCCCTCCTGGAAAATTTGTTGGTCACTCTACAATTGAGAGCATCTCCAGCCCCTCCTTCACTTGAAATATACAGACAAAGCTGCACTCTAATACCACGTGACGCCAACCTCCCCTCTCTCCTTCAGGGTTGGCTCAACCTACCGGTCTAGGATCATTCAATTCTTTGAGTCGAATGACTCGTCAGGCTCCTAATGGAACCAAATTTACTTGACACATGCCCTTTCTACTTCCTTGGTACCTGCGATGTGATACATGCGGACCCTTTCCTTAGTGCTTTCAACTTTTGCGATGATGTCCTTAGCCCTTGCTGCTAAGCTCCTCCTTGATATGACCACGGAATGCAACCGCAAGTCAACTCCCTTCGCAGTCTCTCACTTCGATAATTTCGTGAGCTGCTTCCTCCTCCTTCCCTGATTTTCGAATCGGTGAATACTCTGGGACCAAATCTTCGATCCCCATTCCTGTTGCGACCAATGGCGGTGATCGAATCACGAGTTCAGACTTTGAGAGTCCTGACTCCTCTCGACTCTTCTTTTCCGACTTATGAACCAATGATGTGCTCATCCTCTGCCATGAGTCCTTCCAGATCCAACGACCTGGATTTGAATTCGCTCTTCGCGACTTCACGAAGATCCTTTGATTGCTTCCCCGCAAACCTTTCAAAGTTTCTTCTCCCGAACCTCTTGATCTTATGCCATCTATCTCCTCCTTGTCAAGGGTGAATTCTTCGTCTTCCGAACTTCGAAAACTCCTCGAATCCTTTGTGCACTTAGCACAATTTCTTCTTCGAGACTTAGACTGTTCTCGAAGCTCCTTTCTGCACTCCTTCTAGAGTTTTGTACAGACTTCCTTATGTGACTTTGTTCGGCTTGAAAAAATCCAAGGCTTCAAGTTCCTCTGCGAGCTTCTCTTTTCCCTCGTGGCAGTCTTTATCCATTCCTTCTGAGCTTATAAGGTACACTCTAGATACCTTAGGTGCACTCCTCACACTGGATCTATTCTTTGACAGATTCTCCCTCAGCCTTGTGGTAAGTTTAAGGAATCTCCTTTCCTTTGTCTATGCACTTCTTGCAAAACCTTCCTTCACCAGAACGTTCAACAATTCTGGGATTCTTCTACACCTCCATCTATGTAGTTCCTAGGTATTCTCACGCAACCTTGATGCCCTCCTGGAAAAGTGTTCCAGAGTGTTCAGTAACTTTGCGTTGTGTCTCTCTCCACATAGTCTTTATTTTCAAGGGACCTAACCACCTTGAAATCTCTCCCTAAGTCTATAAGTAAATCTGGCATGCCTGCCTGACAGCTTCTCTTCTGACTCCACTAAGTTCAGACATGCACTCCTTTCATTGGCTTACATAGTTTTCCAGCTCTGTCGTGCACTCCTTGAACTTATCCTAGAGAACCAGACTTGACTTAACACACTCGCGGATAGAAAATTGTATATCTATCCCTGCAGATGATTTCTAGCATCAATCTTCAATTCACAAACATGTAAAAGACATTCACAACACAACATCCATTAAACAGAAAGATAAAACAGGAAAAAGTGTCATTTTCTACTAATGGTGGAATGTCAAATTACAATGGTGGAGTCTAAGCTACAACTAAGTCTCGACTCTCTGTATCTCTCCTTACAACCAGGCTTGTCTAAACCAAAACTGACCCAACCTCCTATCGTCTAAACTCTACTTTGAAAATAATACAGAGATTTATACAAGAGGGGATCCATGAGCTTCCCTCGCAAGCTACCTAATGGTGTCAATTCACCATCCCTAAGGTTTATCAAAAGGCCAAATTACAATGATATCAATCTGCCCCCAAATCGAATGTAAATCCAATTTGACATCAACCTATTAATGTCGACCTCATCTCTTAATCATGCAAAGGAACAATGCTTCTATTTCATCTTGTCCCCAATTAATGTCTGGATCATGCCTTGGATCCTCGAGGCAAATTTGAATGCACACCATGCGTGTAAATGAGCTGGCGCGTGCTGAGATGGAGTGATGATCCTGCATCATCAATGTTGATCCAAAATAGTTAAACCAGTTGTTTCAAGATGGGTTTTTCAATTTGGTTGGCCATGGTATATTGCATCCCCGACCCGACAGACCCCCATTTCAACCTCCTCATAATTTTCCCAGCATTCTTGTTCCTCCAAATGTGTCAATGCAACACGAAGTCCCCACTAATAATAGTTGGCAATAAATTATCTATCATCATGTCTCTCACCATCGCGGTTGGCCCATTATGTCATTTCCTCTACCACCACCAGTTAATCCCAATGCTCAAATTGCTCATGTTGTTTTGCCAATACAGTCCTCGCACGCTAGAAAAAGATTAAAAACTTATATCCCACAACCTGTGCAAGAAAAAGGAAAAACAGTGACCTCCCCCTCTAGTCCATCCATAGAGTCTTCTAAATATGTGTCTTCATGTCTCCACCAAAAATATGTCGGCTCCCATGTGATCAACGAAATACATCCCCAAGGGTCTAACCAACCAAGGGATACCCCAGAAAAGTCAAGAGGAGACAACAATGACAAGAGAAAATATGTCTCACACAACAACAAATATGGTTTTTTTTTTTTTTTATGATATTCGGTGATGAGGACAGTGTTTAATGATTTTCAGCATATTTTGGATAGCAAGCTTTATTTTGGATATTTTTTGTGGATAAGATGGATATATTTTTTTCTTGGGATATGGCCTTAAATTTTGTTGATATTTAAATATTCGATTTAAATGATATCCATGGGAGCTACAAGGGTGTTATATGATCCAAATGATAAATTTTGTATTTTATATTTGATGATTGGAAAAGAGAATGATGGGAGTCACAAGGGGTCCCACCTATTTAGTAATTATTGACTAGACCCTTATTTATATATTATTATTAACTATTTATCCCTAAACTAATTAGTTAAGTTAATTTGGCTTAACTAAAGAAAGTAGTGGAACTACCTCAACTTATTTAGAAAGAATAAAGGTTCAATGAGAGGAAGATACAAAGTGGAGAGGGGGAACTATAACTCTCAGGTTTTCTCTCTAGTTAGTGAGAAAGCTTAAGTTTCCATTCATTTTTGAGTTTATCTAAATTCCTAATCGTCTTATTGACAGTAAGGTATTATTGAAGGCAGCAAGATTCAAAACTGAATCATACAATTCAACAACTTGTTTTAAAGGTGTTTGATTTATCGTTGATAATCTGTTTATTCTTGTTTGTTTATGAATTAGTTTTCATGACTGATAAAGAATATCTTGCAGAGTCAAGTGGCATCATTTTGTGGCAAGCTAATACAGATCGTTAGTTTCAGTTTTATTTCACTCTTAGGGTCTTTTTGTATGTTTCCCATCGAAGACTTCCAAATTTTATTTTGGTCCATACCTCGCAGAGGTTTGTAAAAGAGAAGTACAATTTTGTATCTTAGAATGAAATAAAATAAGATTATTGTTCTATCTCATACATGTGTTTTCATGACTTGGTTCTTCCTTTTGCTTTTGTCACCATGTTTACTTTATTGTAAAATCTGTATGCATTCATGTAGCTTTGTTTAAATATTATTTTTATATTACAACATATACAAATCATAAAATCAGCATTGATCCTTTGTAATTAATACTTGTGGATTGAGTGAATGTTTTGAGGCTATAAACCCCGGGTGACAGTCCCAACTATCTTTCCTTACCTAGGAATGATTTGAAAATGATTGAGTGAGGTACTTTGTACCTTTTATTCAACAAGTATGATGCAAATGTTTTACCAAATCATACTTGGGAGATGATGGGAAAACCTAATCTAGTATGGTCTCATGTTCAGTTAAGACTCGTGAATCAACAAGAAATATTACAGATTGGTCGATTGTCAAGAGTACCTGAGAAGATAGATGGGGTGCACAACATGACGAACTTTGAAGTTATTGATATCATGGATGATAGTCAACCATATCCATCATTGACAGGACTTGAATGGGAATTTCGTAACCAAACAATAATTAACCTGAAGAATAGGGAAATGATATTTGAAGTTGTATATTTCAAAGTTACTACACCATTGGACCCAATGGAAGGAATGATATACGTATATCCAACAAGAGGAAATGACATAGACAATTTGTATAACATGACTATGTGGATGGATGATTGTGTTAACCTTATTGCATATGGTGCACTAAGTTGGATAAGTATCAGTTCATGTGCATCAGATTCAAAGGAAGGTCTAGAGAATTGGCCGTAGTGGATGCATGAAGTGTCAACTAGACAATGTGCATGCATAACCCAATCATTTCACTGGATTGGAATAAAAATATGTGACCAACCCAGGTACGATGGATTAAATGACATAAGTTTGTTTGTAAATGCATTTGAGTTGCAGGTACCTAAACAACAAAGGATGTTGGAATTAGATGTTTTCCTAAAAGTGACTCCAACCAGATGGTGGGATGCACACAAAGAAGAAGTGGAAGATTATTCACATTGCATAAGAATAGTGAAAGTCAGGTTTGGTACTGAGGTTGAAAATATTGCGAAGAAGTATACAAGAGAGAGTGATCTATCAAGTCATGTTGAGCAGTGCAAGACATTATGGAGTTCAATACCAAAAACAGAATGGACACGCAGATTTATACATACACTGGATACAATCCCGAAGAACTGGTATCTGGAATTGGAAATGCCCAAGGAAACAACCAATTGGGATGCACCGACTCATAATTTCAAAGTCACATTCACATTTGAACATTAATATCCAACAATAGATCTAGTATTCCAATCTATTCGAGCTAAGATATTCTCAAAATAAGGTGTTATCACTCCAGGAGTCTCTTTAGGTTGTATGTCAAGAGAGCCTGGTAACTTAATCAAATGTTCAATCTATATAAAAGTGGATCAAGTTGGATGACTTGCTTTGCTCTTATTCAATCAAATTACATATGAACTCACTCAAATACAGAAGGCTTTCAACTATACTTATTCAAATTTTAATCAAGGTATAAAAGTATGGAGAAGACTGATCACATCAATAGAATCCCATATACCCAATTGCACATGTGAATGATCAACTATGACAAAAAAACTTTGCTTATAAGATTAGTCTATCAATGAAGAGATGAGATGACAGTCATATCTCATTAGATAAACATAATCAATGCACATAACATTTACTCATAAACAAGAAAAGACAAGAGATGGAAAACTGGAAAACTGAACAGTCTATAGTGAAATAAGCTCCTATTTCAATATCTATTCAAAATGTTTCTATTACAGGAATAGTAGCCAAATATCCAAAGTCCTCCCTTTTTCATCATGTGATCATTGGATTTATAGAATTTACATTGATAAATGAGATCCTATGAAGAAGGATTCGAAAAGATAAAAATAGCCTATGATCAAATCAGATTACAAAATAATAGGATTAGATCCTATCTTAAAGGAGTCAAACCCTATCCAAAATCTGTGGTCTTCGACAGCTGCTCTGTTTGCTGGAGGCTGGATACATCTGGTGGAAGCTTCTTTGACATTTAATAACTCATATCTCGTATCCCTCAATCAAAAAAGAGTTCAAATAGAACTTATCTTCCTCTTTTTTAGGGAGATCCCTCGTTTGTAGCGTTGTAAGTGTAAAAAGGTCGACAACTGCTACAAAAAAATGTAGAAAGTCATTTGAACAAAACTACTTGTAACTTTGATTGAACCCGGACTTGTAGCTTGATATCTTTGACTTCTGAACTTATGATGTTGTCTCCAAATACTATGATACTACTTAGCATTCGTATCATATATTTTTACTTGATTT
>SNQJ01S0014081.1:8561-30271 GCA_010110895.2 Picea sitchensis
TTTCATTTTGAACAAGAAACAAAAAACTATCGTGAAGAGAGAATTTCACCAAGAGGATGGAGTTATCACAAAAATAAAAAGATTGGTGTATGACGGGAAAGACCATGATGGTCCAAATTTTGCAAAATAAGTTGTAGGTTCGTTAGGGTCTTTTTCCACTGCCAATCAATGGTCAGTGGACAATTTAACTGAACAACTGTGACATAAATTCCTCTTGGTAGAACAATTGAAAAATGAGATATATAGTACATAGAAGACTGTCAGAAGTAGGATGAACCAATACTTTGAGAAAATCAGGGCTAGTCATCAACATCAAATTAAGCAGTTACAAGATAACCTTGAGTTGTTGTACCTGAGTTCACAGACAAGGAAAGGACTAATCACTCATCATGTTTTCTTTTGAACTAAATGAAAGGATTGAGACTTCAAGATTTTTGGTAGCATTAATGGACAGGTGCACCCAATGCATTGAACAGGGAAAAGCGAGTGTAGCTGGGATAAAATGAAAAGGAATGCACATTGTCCACTTTCTCCACCCACTCTACCTTTCACCCTCCAATAATCACTTACCTCATCCATCCCTACCACCCATGTTCTTTCATCCTCTCATCCCACCTCCTTATTGGACACTTGTTCCCACATCATTCTTTTCATTAATAGTTACTCTTCCCTGAGCTATTCATCTAATTATCCCCCCCATGTATTCAAATGCAATTCCTTATCCCAGTGAATGCCTCCGAAGGGACAGATGGAAACGAGATCAAATGGAAAATACAATAAGCCTAATGATTGTGGTGGCCCTAATGGACATGTGTACCTGACTCAAATATCAAATGAAAATGAGAAAATCTATGAGTAGACAAAGAGACAGAGGAATCGCCAACAAAACTAAACAATATTTGCATGTTGTTGTTTTATTAAGATATATTCTATTTTTAGTCAAATATTGTGAGACGTCCAACGGTTTTCAATTGTGACAGATTTTGTATAAATACATAGATTTTAGATCTATTCGAGGTTGCTTCTTGCCGAATGTAAAAGAGAAACTCATTTTGAGTATAAATACAAGTGCAGACAAAGATTCTAGGTTTCTTTCAATTTGAGTTATGTGTTCCCATGGTGTTTCCATTTATCTGAATTTCTTTCTGTAATTCTTGAAGACTAATTGATTGCAATTTAGTAATACGTCTAATGAGATCAAAATATATCAGGATTCATTCAGTAACAAATTCTCCTCTATTATTACTATGAATAAAACAAGACCCATGATCTGTGTGAATTACTGCATTTTTATATCATGTTCAAGGGTGCATCTTCTACTATTCTTATACTGTAAACAAGGTGAGACTTATCTGTAATTTATACCTAACTTATGATACTTTTGTCATTGAACACAAGATTCCCTTAAAACATGGTATTAAACCTTTCAATCATAAGCTTAGATAGATAAACCAAGTTCTTCTGCCAATAATAGAAAAGGAGGTTAAGAAACTCCTTGATGCAAAAATCATCGTTCCCCTCAGATACTTTGAATGGGTGGCGAATTTGGTCCTCGTTAGAAAAAAATATGACTAAATAAGACTCTGCGTTTATTTTAGGAACTTAAATCAGTCTTCCCTTAAAGATAACTACTTGCTCCGAAAGATGGACCATGTTCTAGAAAAGGTAGTAGGGGATAATTGAATTTTTATGATTGATTGTTTCTCAAGATATAATCATATTATCGTTCATGAATAGGGATGATTTTAAGGATGGAAATTTATTTTAAAATGTAGAAACCTTGGCGAATCTTACTAATCCTTCATATGCCAACTATAAAATGTGTGGCGATATTTTGTAAAAATATTCAAATTTCTAAGGATTTTATATAGTTTGTATAAAAGTTTGGCGATTTTTAAGGTAAAATAATTTATTCTATAGAATTTGGACGAATAATTTTTATAATAGTGAATATCATTTTGGGAAAAATCATGGAAAATTAGCCCATGAGAGAAATTTATCCCCTAAAATCATCCATGTTCATGAATATGATAGGGAGAAGACTGCATTTACTACTCCATGGGGGACCTTTATGTATGATTAAATTCCTTTTGGTTTAATGAATGCAGGTGCAACTTTACAGAGAGCAATGGATATCACATTCGTCAGTGAGAGAGAAAAGTTTGTTGTTATTTATCTGGATGAACTAACAGGTTTTTCCAATTCTGATGTAGAACATTTGATGCACCTCAGACAAACTTTTGAAAAATGTAGAAAATTTGGTTTGTCTCTTAACCCCAAAATTCACACTTTGCTATGCAAGAAGGTAAAATTTTAGGTCATATAGTTTCAAAAGATGGAATCAAGGTTGATCCTAAGCGATTTGAGGCTATTGACCTAATTAATATTCCTAGAAATAGAAAAGAGATTCAATTATTTTTAGGTAAGATCAATTTTTTGAGGAGATTTATTCCTAACTTCGCTGAAATAATAAAATTGATTACAAATATGCCAAAAAAGGACAACGAATTGAAATGGACTGCAGAGGCCAAAGCATATTTCGAGTGTTTTAATAAAGTTATAGGGGAGGCACTAGTAATGGTAAGTCCGCACTATAAAAAATAATTCTTAATCCTCTCTTTCGCTTCTGAACATACTGTTGCAGCAGTGCTCCTTCAAAATAATGAAAAGGGATTCGAACAACCAATATCCTTTTTCAACAAAAGCCTCATAGATGCAGAGCTAAGATATGATATTCTTGAAAAACAATCTTATGCAATGGTAAAGGCTCTCAAGGATTTCATAACATATTTATTTCACTCCAAAATAATTTCTTATGTACCAACAAATGCAATTAAATATATCTTGGTTCAACCATACAGTGATGGACGAAGAGGTAGATGGTTGGCTAAAATTAGAGAGTTTGATCTAGAAGTGAATCCAACCAATCTAGTGAAAGGTCAAGGTCTGGCAAGGCAGTTGTCTGGATCAAATTCCAGTGCACTTGGAATAAATAACTTTGAATCACATGATTTGCTTCTAGATATAGAGGAAATAGATGATCACGTGCCTATAATTCAGATTGAAGATAAGTTTTCTTCCTCTGCCTGGTATAGTGATATTGTTACATACCTCCTTAATCTTCAATGCCCAAATGACATGACTCCTTCTAAAGAAAGAACTTTAAAGCTACATGCAATTAAGTATTGCATCATTGATGGAAAGTTATATTGGAAAGACCCTCTATGTTTCTTATTATGTTTCCTGACAAAATCTGAAACAAAAGGAGTCATTAATGAATTTCATGAAGGAATATGTGGAGGACATCATGTCTGGAGAGAAACAACATACAAGATTTTAAGGGCAAGATATTACTGGTCAAATTTATTCACTGATGTAAATGCAAGGGTCAGAGCTTGCAATTCATGCCCATTGTTTGTTGGTAAGAAAAATCGCCTGGCCTTACCTTTAATTCTAGTAAACGTTGAAGCTTCTTTCCAACAATGGGGCCTAAACTTCATTGGAGAAATTTATATGCAATCAAGTGCTCAACATAGATGGATTCTAACCTCTATCAATTACTTCACGAAATGGGTTGAAGACATTCCAAATTGGAATGCTACAGATTCAATAGTAATAGACTTTCTGGAAGAAAACATCCTAGCAAGATTTGGTTGTCCCAGAAAAATAGTTATTGATAATGCTCATGATTTTAAATCTATGGAAATGATTAATTTCTGCCAGAAATACGATATTATTTTAGGTCATTCTACATCTTATTACCCTCGGGAAAATGGGTTGGTTTAATCATCTGACAAGAGCTTGATGACTATAATCAAGAAAGTTTTGACTAAAAATAAAAAACCTTGGCATGTTCACTTAAAGTACGCCTTATGGGAAAATTGAATTGGCACCAAGAAATCTATAGGTATGTCTCCTTTCCAATTAGTTTATGGTGTTGACATTGTCCTTCCTATTAATCTTTCTCTTCCCACGATGAAACTCTATCAAGAGACAAACGAAGAGCCAAACAACATTACAAGAAGAATGAATCAAATCATCAAAGTTCAGCAGAACAAAGTGGAAGTGGATGATAAGCTTAAAAAATATCAGGATAATATGAAATCCCCTTTTGATAAAAAATCCAAAGACAGGGACTTCCTTCCTAGTGATTTAGTTTTAAAATGGTAATATAGAAAGGAAGATGCAGGGAAACATGGAAACTTCGACCATCTCTAGTTTGGACCTTTCAAAATTGCAGTTGCTGAGGGAAAAAATTCATTCTCACTGGAGGATCTTGATCGAGAGTTTCTTGACGCTCCTATCAATGGGCGTTATCTAAAAAATTTCATGTAGTAGTCACTTTTTCAATTTCCATTGTATATATCAGATTGGATTGAAACTGGCATTTTGATTTTTTTATTTTCCTTTTCCTTTTGTAAATTACCCAAGTCATTTGATTATTTGTTGTAAATATTCTCAATAACTTTATGATTGCTTGACATCATCAAAATGGAAAGTAAAAACATGTGTAGCACATATCATCTCTATTCTTCAGGATTTTCTGACCTTTTGCATTTTGTTCCTCTCACATAATAGATCTTGTTGAATAGGAGATGAGGTTGAATAAAGATTCGACACTCATTTTTCAAACATTTGATTTCTCTGAAAATATGTGGTAAATTAATAATATACCTTACTAAAAGTTCAAAAGGGAAATAAGGTATGAGTTCCTACTCTTCTAGTTCAAATAAAATCTTAAGAAAATTCTTTTTGAAATGAATGTGAAGGATGTTTTTCTCATGATAATGCTATCACCCGACCTAAAAATCAGAGAGGTATAACATTACAACTTAAAGTGTCATGCTGATAAATTCTAAAGCCATCACTGAAGTAAAAGTAAAATAAAAATAAATAAGCTCGAAGTAAGTCTGAACTAAATACACAAACTTTGTAGGATTAGGATATTTTGTGTTAGGTCCTTCGAATCTTCGATTTGGTTATTTTTGCATATCCCCAAGTTCTTATCCACTTCATATTTTCTTTATCCTATCTTATTCTTCATAGAAAGAAAGAAACTTACCTTGACTCTGAAAACTTAAAAACATATTTTCAAAACAATATTAGGAGAAAATTGTTATGTTCCTTTGATTTTAATTGGCAAAAGTATGTCTAGGACAATCCCGATAATTTTATCTCTTATATCGGACTTTAAACTGACAAATTCACTCAAGGTTCATCCCTAAAAGATTAATATTCCCATAAAAAAAAATCATATAGGCGAAGGTGTATTGAAAATTGGATAGATTGATTGCCCCCACTTCAAAATATTGAAATACAAGATAGATGGTGAAAGGAAATTCATAATTTGATTTCCCCGATCTTGTCCAATATAGATGATGAAAGGAAATTCATATATCGATTTCCCTCATCTCAACAAAATACAAAAGTGTTAATTGAAGTGGTGAAAGGAAATTCAATGGGAGAAGTAGATAACTTCACCAGGGTATTGAACAGGCTCGTTGGAAGTGAAGAAACATCTATGATATTCGTAAGGTTGTCATACATATCCATATATCATACTATGTCATCTAGTTCTCTTTCCGGTGATATTTACATCTTGAACCAACTAGGGATACCCTAAATAAGTTGTTACATCTGCTTAACCTTGAAGCAAACAAAGTCGGTCGAAGACTAATATTTTAGTTAACATTATTTTGATTATCTTAAACAATTCTAAAATTAGTTTTAGGAAAAGGAAATTTGAATTAGCCTAACTTGAGATCACTCATTAAGTATGTTTTGAAGGTTTTTTGAGATTTGACCAAGTTCATTTTTCTATGTATGATTAATTCTTAAAAAAAACTCGAACATGTTTTTCAAAAAGCAATAATGACTCCATTTATCCAATAAAGGCACTTGGTCTATTGTTCTTTCACACCTCACTGGGAGCCACAATTCCCAGATGGAGCCTATGCTAGAACATATATAATTTTGAGCTTTTGAGTTTTGTATATTTTACCTCTTAAAAATAAAATTTTACCCAAAAAAGAAAAAAACCTATAAAGCATCCTTTTAAAATCAAAATAAATATGCGGGTTGTTATCTATCAATAAGGATTTTACGGTATCTATCGTCAAGGAGTAACTCTAACTTGACTTAATGGTCCTAATGACCTCCAAAGTTTTGAAGCCTCTAGAGCTTTAAAATAAATCCTTCAACGATCGCTTTGTAGCTCTGCACTTCGGGTATTCCAACAAACCCAAACAACAAAAACCCCGAAACTCTGAAACCTGAAGATAACCACTCGTGACTTTTCCTAAATAACTCACAAACATGAGTCATAGGATATGTGTCCTTTAAAAAATATTTTCCTAGGTTTACACGCGTAACTTACTTTCGACATTTACATCGAATGATTCACATGTTTTCGAGTGACATGTGGAACCTTTCTTTTCTTGACATATCATCAAAATGATGTCATCCCTACCACGTCACTTCGAGAGATTACTCTTCATGATTTTTTGATTTCACAACCCCCAGATTATCAAAGCGCCGAATTAAAGTGATTACAAAAAGTAAAAAGGGTTTTTGAAGGAATTAATAAAACAATTAACAACTTTAATTAGTCATGATTAAGAGTTAATTAATCACTTCGCAGTTTTGGATTTCGGGAAATTTCTCTTATGCTATATTAAAAATTCCAAATCCTGAACTTCCAAAATACTTAAAATTAATAAAAAAATTTAAACATGATTAATGAATATTTAAAAGTGATTACTCACAGATTAAATCCTCCGCAAATTCAAAATTCGGGAGATTTCCACCCTGTCACATCCAAAACTCCCGAACATGAACTGTCAAAGTATTAATGAAATTTATGAATGATTAAGGTTAATGATTTCAAATAAGGATTGCAAATCACCAGGTAATGAATTCCATTAATCTTAATAAATTCTTCGTTAGTAAAGCTATACAAAGATCATTAGACCTTTTGAATAAAGCACTTCGAATTTCAAATTCATTTTTACCATTTGTAATTAGCATTTTTTATCCAGTGAATAGCTTATAGACTTCTCCTGTAACAGGTAAGATAACTTTGTTTCCTTGAGGATTATGGCACCACGAAAAGATGCAAAGAAGCTTGATGCATGGGGTGATGATTCAAATCTGAATGCAGATTTTCTATCAGACACAACTCCGTGATTTGCGGACGCCACTAAAACATGGAAGTAGGTTTTTGATGTCTTAGAACATGAGATCATTAACTATCCAGGCGACTCTGTCGAAGAATACAATGAGTTACAGTTAATATTAGACATGTATAACAATCAGAACTACATAAGATCATTGTGCAACCAAGAATCATACCCTATAATGATATGATAAGTTGGTCTTTGGAACATGTCGACATCCAAACCAAGAGCGTCATCAACCTACCATCAGGTCATCATCATCTCTTTCCAACCAGAGCACCTACAAGTAATGTACAAGCTTTCCCCTACCCCTAAATACACTTACAATGCCACATTTCTTCTAGAATTTGAGAGAAAGGAATGCACCCAATATGCTAGAAATGGTCATGATAGAGTCAAGTCCTAGTTGGGACATCAGGAAAAATTTAGAGCTGATGCTCATGGTATGTACAACACAACGTCTTTCGATGATCATATGTTGTATGTATCCATGATGCTCTATCACCTTTTTGGGAAGAAGAACGCTACACATTTCTCAGTTGAGTGGGTAGCCATCATGAGCGAGGTAGTCAAGGGTTATACCTTCAATTGGGCCAAAATGTTATCTGATAATTTGGCCAAGGAAATCGTTGAGTATAAATCAGCAAAATCAAAATGGAAGCCTGCCCCTTTTTACATGTCAACATATGTTATGGATGCCATTTTTTTCATGACCCCTTTTCCCCTGATGAACTGAACTTGTACCTCGGCCAACTCTAAGCCAATTCATTTTTATCACTCCAAATTATGGGAGGAGAACGCAAAAGATTTCTTTTACGAAATCTGTCACAACATTGTAGTGTCTGTTCATATAGCTATTTATGGTCACTCGTCGCCTCGGATTTTAGAAAAGATTATGGGGAACTTAGGAAAGCTTGCAGGCTGGTTCATTGAGGATAATTTCTCCTATATTAGAGTATTTGGTTGTTTTGTTCCTCATGCCCTCCCACATTTTTTACCCGACATGCTGGTGTGCACATAAGTGGCATACCAGACAGTAGCAGAAGGTAACAAGAAGGATTTTAAAGAAGCATAGAAAATGTTTTGGCCAAATTTCCCCATTCAAGTTGGCATGTTCACATTATTATATTTCAGTCACTCTAAAGTCAAGGCCGCAACCCTGGAGGATCTCAAATTAGTTGACATTGAATTCAAGAAGCATGATCCACATAAGATAGTGGAAAATCATCTGGCTCAGTTTAACATGAAGAAATACATCCATGAGAGTTTTCCTTATGAAAAAATGTTCAAGGGAGTGAGATCTTATCAGGAAGTCCAAAGAAGATTTCAGACTCTTCCCCCTAACCAACAAGCTAGTTTCCTAAACTTTCAGAAACATAGACGAAAAAAATTACCAAAGATATTGCAAGGAGAGTCAATACCCACACCTCCTTCACAGGAAAATAGGCCTACAATATCTAAGCCAAGTTTCTCCTCTAAGCACAAAGTTGAGGAAATCCCAAAAATCCCATAAGTGTTATTTCACAAAGTAAGAGCATCACTGTCAGGATTGAATGATCCACAAGCATTAGCTTGGTTCGAAGATTTCATGAATTTGAGACAAGTTGTCCCTCATTCAACACTAACTACTCCTATTGGCACCCTGAATACAACAGGACAAGAACCTTCCATGTAAATTATGTCTCCTATCACATCATTAAACCCTCTACAGACCAACTTCAGAAATCCTAGTTTCGAACTCACTTTCATAGGTGATCTTACTCCTTTCTTACCGAAAGAGATGCTTCCCTTAGATTTATTTTTTAGCAAGAAACAAAAAGCTACCGTGAAGAGAGAATCTCATCAAAAGGATGGAGTTATCATGAAAAGGAAAATATTGGTGTATGGTGGGAAATATTATGTGAGTGGGAAATCCCTCTTATGGACTTAGCATTTAAGGGCTCTAATCATGCATGAAGAAAATGACCATTTAAAGGCCTCTACTTTTTCCTATTCTCCCAACACCAAAAACCCACATTCATGCAATACAAAGTTGCAAACAAAAGTAGGTAACTCTACCTTGAATCCTTCATTTGATGTCGATCCCTTCCCTTTCACTCACTCCTTGACTGCAAGCCTCCTCCCAAAGTTGGCCTGCATTCAAACATGGACAAACAGAGAGCTGCAAACATGCATTTCATATACTAATTGTTGGGTTAGATGTGACAATTTCATAAAATAAATACACAATTTGAACACATGATATGGTGGGACAAAAAAAGTATTCCTTTTTGTATTAATCTTCACAAGAGTAAACTTTACAATATGTGGCTAGCACTGCTCCTCGAACTTAGTCCCAGGCTCCTCTTCACAGTGCACCAACTACTCAACCTCACAATACAATTGCAGGAAATTGGGGCAAAGGGAGGATAAATTTGGGCATAGTTTCTATACTCTTCTTCTCCTTCCTCAAATGGGACCCCTACCCCTTCTTTTATAGGCATTTATCCGGTTGAATGACTGGCCATAGGCAGTCAAATGGTTTTAGCAATTTCCCAAAACTCTGTTTCCCATCTGTAACTTTCCATTTTTTGTGCTTTTGTCAGTATATGTGGGTTGTAGAAGTCCTGCATGCATATTGATGTGTGAATACGTGAGTTGTATAAGGCCAGGGCGCATGTGTCTCACAAAGAGGGATTTTTAGAAGAGCTTGGCTCAAGAAAATGGAAAATAGTAGCGCATTAGGCTAGGTATGCAAGATGGGTGCAAATTAGGCTTATAACAGATGTCCCCTAAAGTGTGAGGTCATAAGAGCATCTGATGGCCGAAATACTTTACCAATATTTATCAATGTGCCAAGTGAGTGAGCCCAGGGACCAGTATTCAGGAGCTTCCATCTACAAAATAACAATTTGTCTCACCAAGGGGGGCATACCCATGCTTGGGATAAAAACTAAAATCATGGCTGCCAATCAAATACACTGTAGATCCATGTCATATAACTATATAAAGTGTAGCCGTGAGAAATACACAACGGATCTACATCTCAAAATCAAAAAGATATACATGTATAGTATCCATCTTCAAGAAGCTAAGTGTCGTCTGATGGCTAGAGATGATGCTATCAGAGCTCGAGAAACAACTTCAAGATCTTCAAAACTCAGGTAAGAGTGTAATGTGACTGTACGACTTCACTACCTAGAGGTCTTCGATAACTCGTCATGAATAGACAAGAGGATATCGGTGATCAGACAGAGAACTTCATTGATTTTGAACAAGGATTTTGATTGGTATTTTAGGATGGTCGGGCATGAGGACAAGAGACAAACTGCAGAAAGGTCGATACGAGTTTGGTAAAAACTTCCCTTGGATAGTAGCATGATAAATGATGAGACTCAGGTAGCATGATATTGACATAAGTTGATGATGCAGGAGGCAACACCACCTCTCCATATGTTTGGAAGAATAACCAAATGGAGGAGGACACAACTCTATGAGAATAGCTTCCTAAGGTCATACT
Source organism: Picea sitchensis (assembly GCA_010110895.2). Classification (NCBI taxonomy): domain Eukaryota; kingdom Viridiplantae; phylum Streptophyta; class Pinopsida; order Pinales; family Pinaceae; genus Picea; species Picea sitchensis. The sequence continues at coordinate 19,236 of SNQJ01S0014081.1, forward strand.
ATATCCCAGATCTTTGACGAACACACGAAAAGATGTGCTTTGTCCAAGGGTGACTCATTGTAATGCCAACAAAAATAAAATACTTTTCCCTTCCTCTTTTTGGGGTATATTTGATTTTTTTTTTGTCTTTTTCAATAATTTTGGAAATCTTGAAAAAGAATAGAAGAATGCTACATTACAAAGGAGGACCAAGCGTCGCAAACATACGAGTTCCAAGCACACGGAACACAGGGATTCTCATGGCAAAGGGACATATGCAAGAAAAGGACACTCAGGAAAAATCCTCCATGGGCCAAAGGTGTCAAGATGTAGAGGAAAAGTGCTATAGGAATTGCATATAAGGCATGCTTCAGATGGTTCAGTTGAGAGAAACATGGAGCCGGAATTAGGCCAAAGATGCAGGTATGCAAATGTGATTAATAAGACACACAATGGTAAAATCCTTCGATGTAATTTTAATGAGCCCAGAGAAGGTAAGATCGATTGGTTTTCCATTTTTAGAGAGTCTGAAAAAGCATAAAAGAAGACTCCACAGGGGTACCTTTTTCGAAAATAGTCTAGTCAGTTCAAAAAAGGGGGAAACTAGCACCGAAAAGATGACTATTCAAAATCATTTTAACGAGTGTGACAAAGACAAGATCACTCGAAAATATTTTCATATTTAGGGAGTCTGAAAAGAGCTTAACTATGGACTCCGTAAAGGTTGTTCTTCTTGGCCATTTTAACAAGTGTGAAGAAGCAAGGTCACTCGGCGATCTTTTCAATTTTGGGGAGTTTAAAAAGAGCTTAACTATGGAATCCGTGGGGGTGACTTTTTCATAAATTTAGTCCCTCATGCCCGAAAAAGCGATAAAATTATACTTGAGGATACTCTTATAGAGAACTAAAGTTCCTAGAGTATACCTTTGTTCGTACAGTTGACCATATGGACCATAAAAGGGGTAAACTACTGTCGGATAGACGTGCCTTCAAATTTCAGTTTAACGAGCGTGAAAGAAAACAAGATCGCTCGGCAATATTTTCATTTTTAGAGGGTCTGAAAAGGGCTTAAAAGAAGATCCGTGGGGCCTACGACTCATGTATGAAATTGGTTCAGGTAGAGCCCACTGTTAGGCTCATACTAAGAGTCTCTTCGATAGTCAACTTGGAAAGTCTCCCAAAAGGGAAGAAAACACAAACCACGGTGTAATTCCTCTCGCAGTATAGAAACCGTAGTCATGGATTCAAGGATAGCCTCATCTGAAGGCAATTCAAAATATGAGAAATCATGCAAACAAGGGTTGATAGTCCCAAAGGGTGAAGTAAACTGACCATACTCCATATGATGATGGAGGTTCTGGCCAGGACTGGCAGAGTCTATCAATGAAGACTCACAAGCATAAAGGCTTCATGATCCACAAAAAATGAGATCAGACTCAGAAGGAGACTCAAGCCCACTTGGACCAAGAGGGGGAAGAAAGGGCTCCCATGCCCCTATTGGATAAACCAATGGATCAATTGATGATTCCAAGTCTCGAGAAGGAAAACATGATTACACAGGTTCCTGCTCAGAAGCAATTAAACACTGAGGATAAGACACCACATAATTAACCCGTGGCGGGGTGGAGTCTACACAAACACTAGGAACATATAAAGGGGTAGCCTGAACTAACGTTGAATTAGGATGGTGATTATCAGATGCCAGCTGGTCAATAATGACAATGCTTCCATTGTGACGGAAATGCATCACCCGGAAGAGTGTAGATACCACAACATTCATAGCATATACATAATCTTGCCTGAGAAGCATATTGAAATCTAACGGGCCTTACACCACTATAACATTGACATAGACAATATTGCCACCTAACGAGATAGGAAATTTTGGAAGAAACCCCAAATATTCACTAAGATGTCTATCAAAATCCAACAGCTCATGCGAAGCAGACACAATCTCAGGAGATCCCAAGACTTTCCAAACCGAGGAAGATAAAATACTTGCAGAGGCTCCTTCATCCACAATACATCGATAATTTTTTGTTGAATTAACTTCAACCCTTATTTGAAAGGGTGCGGAGGAAGGAAGATGAGGCTCAACAAGGTCATTCCAATCAAAGGAAACCATCCTAGGGCTTGGAGGTGGTGTTCTTGGAATGAGCGGAATGCCCCCTTGTTTTGAAAATACTAAACCAAAAATGCTAAAAACATAGTCGGTAGACACGTCACTCCCCAAAATAAGAGTGGGATCATCTGATGACTGCATATGCATGACCACTTTTTCAACCAATGGATGAATAGGCTACTAGACTACATGGTCTAAAGGCACCTCACCCCCCAAGAGAGGAGTGGGATCAGTTGATGAATGCATCAGCATGACCACTTTTGTAACCAATGGATGAATAGGTTGCGAGACTACATGGTCTAAAGGTACCTCACCCCCCAGAAGAGGAGTGGGATCAGCCGATGACTGCATCGGCATGACCACTTTCACAACCAATGGATGAATAGGCTGTGATACTACATGGTCTAAAGGCACCTCACCCCCCAAAAGAGGAGTGGGATCAGCCGATGACTGGATTGGCGTGACCACTTTCTCAACCAATGGTTGAATAGGCTGAGAGACTTCAAGGTCTAAAGGCACCTTACCCCCCAAAAGAGGAGTGGGATCAGCTGATGACTGAATCAGCGTGAACAATTTCTCAAGCAATGGTTGAATAGACTGTGAGGAAACCTCGAAAGACTCATAATCAAAAGAGCTTGCAGACAGGGACAACAATCTTTGTACCTCTGGAATGGAAGGGCACATATGAGTAAGGTGATCTCCCTTGCAAAGATTACAAGGGAACTTAGGCTTACATCCTATTCGTCTAGGTTTCTCAATAGAATCGATGCCCCCATCATGACTAGCAGCGAATGGTTTCACATCTCCAACATGAATTGCAGAGGCTGGTGATGGGTCGATAACTTGACTTGCAGAGGCTACAGACCTATTACCAGTATGACTAGCAATGACTGGACTCTTTCCCCCAGCATGACTTGCAGAGGGTGGGTGTGTGCCCCTAGCATAACTTGCAGAGGGTGGGTGTGTGCCCCTAGCATAACTTGCAGAGGCTGGTTGTTGGTCTTCAATGTGACTTGCAGAGGTTGTCGACCGATCTCCAACATGACTCATAGAGGTTGGTGATTTCTTCTTCCTATTCTTCCTCTTTCTATTTTGTTTAGACTTTTGGTTAATAGTAACTGTACTTTCACCAGAGGAGGGAGAAGGAGGAGGAGAAGACTTTGCTAACAAGGAAACATAAATAGGTTTCTCATGACTTAAGGTGCTTAATTGAGAAGCGTCAAGAGCATTCGGGACATTTGGAATGCTACCCAACCAAACCGGTAGTCCCACATTCAACCCAGGAATGTACAAAGTGGCCATCAAAGGGACACCAACGTTTCTAAAGAAGGGAAAAGCACAAGATTCCCCTTGCGAAGGGGTTCCTTGGTTGGTATGGTCGGGAAATTTATCCATGAATATATTATGCACAGGTTCTCCCCTTACAAGATCATTCAAATCCATAAAAGTCTCACACACTGACTATGGAAAACTAGTTTTATCAAAACAATGCCTATAAAGAGGTTGCTCCACGTTCTTAACCAGAAGACCAAAAATTCCTCGCGATTAGCGGAGTGGGTGGTCTACCACCCTAGGTCAAATACCCAAAGCCACGACTGACTGACTCACTATGGAAAACTAGGGAGGACAAAGTACACACTAAAAGTTCTTAAAGGCAAATCAAGCAAACGACTAACTAGTTGGAAGAACAGTTACACCAACCAACACTAGAGCAACTTATCGATGCAAGTGAAACTCAAATACGGAAGCACCCTTCGGGTATACTCTACAAAGTGTGGCCTAATGCCTGCCCTAGGTACTGCGGTATACCCCCACAGTCACCTGTGTAAGTCCCTAAAATAAAGGCAACTAGGTTGCCATCTCGTGAACAATCACCAAGCGGGTACAGTTGATAGTCGGGTGGACTGCAATGAGTAGGGTATCAAGCCTGAAAACTTTCAAGGGTATCTAAAGCAAGTGTTCTAGAAGAGGACTGAGGACCTCAAATGGATTCGAGACCCACGAAGCTCTGTGGCAAATGTGATCAACGGAATCCCAAGACAAGTCCTCTATATGCGTTCCCCACTACGCTTGGTCCAGCTTTGGAGGGGTTATCTCTGCTACCTTTCTTCACATGACCTCGTGTTTATCCCCTATGTTAGAGGGGGCTCCCGGATAATTTCCACATTAGTGGAATTCTACACTCCTTAGCACAGACTCGTATGTTTGTTTTAACGGCCTTGAAGAGTTTCCTCTCCAACCTAATTCAAGGCCCTAACCCTAAACTAGTTGATGGACCCTACAAACATAAAAGTCTAGTTATTTTTAATTAGCGTTCTTTTTAAGGATTGATTTACTCAAAAGGTGTGGTAGTGAAACTGATGCTGTTAAGACTCTTACAAAAAAAAAAATGATAACACTAGCAAAGAACGATTATCTTTCTTATTTTTCTTTTGAAATTCTTTTAAGATGAAAAGAAAACACAACACTATCCTAATTTATTTTTCTTTTTCAAATAACAATGCAAGGAAAATGCCAATAAATAAAGAGAACTAATAAGCTATTTTATTTTATTTATTTTCTTCCAATCAAAGCATAAGTAACAAAATATTCTAAAAGAAACTCATTTTTCTCAAAATATTCTCGAACAAAATATTCTAAAAGAAACTCATTTTTCTCAAAATATTATAAAACAAAATATTTTAAAAGAAACTCATTTTTCTCAAAATTTTAAGCTAAAAATAAGTTTAAAAAGCTAAGGAACAGAAGAAATCTTTTAATGAAAAAGCAAGCTATGCTAGAGTCCAACCTAGGCTAAAACTACTATGACAGAGACTATAATCAAACAAGAAAATCCCTGAAAAAATGACTCTTGACAGGAAAGAGGATGACTGCCTCTTCTTGAGAAGGATTTTCTAGATTTGCAGACACGTAGCTAACACTTCAGCAACATGCGTACATACGTGGGCTAACTAAATATAGGGTGCATGCACATGCGGGTTGCCCTTCTACAGGGCGCATATGACTCTGAGATTTTCAAAAAAATAAATAGTCTGGTAACCAAGGCAAGGAGTACTGGTATTAAGAACCAGAATCCCTAAACACTTAGACTTCTTGCAGAAACTCAAAAAAGGCAGTAAAACCAATTTCAAAATACCCAATAAAAAATCCCCAAAGAACCCTAGAGACTCCCTAGTGTAGTCGCCAATTTTGATATGAGTGGGAAATATCGCTTACGGACTTAGCATTTAAGGGCTCTGATCATGCATGAAGAAAATGACCATTTAAAGGCCTCTACTTTTTCCTATTCTCCCAACAACAAAACCCCACATTCATGCAATACAAAGGTGAAAACAAGATTAGGTAACTCTACCTTGAATCCTTCATTTGATGTCGATCCCTTCCCTTTCACTCGCTCCTTGACTGCAAGCCTCCTCCCAAAGATGACCTGCATTCAAACACGGACAAACAGAGCGTTTCAAACATGCATTTCATATACTAATTGTTGGGCTAGATGTGACAATATCATAAAATAAATACACAATTTGAACACATGATATGGTGGGACCAAAAAAGTATTCCTTTTTGTATTAATCTTCACAAGAGTAAACTTTACAATATGTGGCCGGCACTGCTCCTTGAACCTGGTCCTGGGCTCCTCTTCACAATGCACCAACCACTCAACCTCACAATACAATTGTAGGAAATTGGGGCAAAGGGGGGATAAATTTGGGCAGAGTTTCTATACTCTTCTTATCCTTCCTCAAATGGGACCCCTACCCCTTCTTTTGTAGGTAGTTATCCGGTTGAATGACTAGCCATAGGCAGTCAAAGGATTTTAGCAATTTCCTAAAATTTTGTTTCCCGTCTGCAACTTTCCATTTTTCGTGCTATTGTCTGTATACACGGGCTGTAGAAGGCCTGCATGTGTATTGATGTGTGAATACGCGAGTTGTAGAAGGATAGGGTGTGTGTGGCTCACAAAGAGGGATTTTTAGAAGATTTTGGCTCAAGAAAATGGCAAATAGTATGGCCTGAAGCTAGGTATGCACGATGGGTGCAAATTAGGATTATAACAAAAGACCATGATGGTCCAAATTTTGCAAAAGAATTTGTAGGTTCGTTAGGCGCTTTTTCCACTGCCAATCAATGGTCAGTGGACAATTTAACCAAACAATTGTGACATAAATTCCTCTTGGTAGAAAAATTGTAAAATGAGATATATAGTACAGAGCATACTATCAGAAGCAGGATGAGCCAAAACTTTGAGCAAATCAGGGCTAGTCATCAACATCAAATTAAGCAGTTATAGGATAACCTTAAGTTTCTCTACTAGAGTTCATATACAAGCAAAGGAAAGATCACTCAGCGTGACAACTTGATTGATCATCTATAGGCCAGACTGACCCTAAAAGAAAACACAATGATATACATTCTGGTCTTCAAAACACAAGCATCAAAAGTCAATGAGAGACTGGAAGTTTCCCAACAAGAACTCTATCTAAAAGTAGATGTTATCCAGAAATGTTATCGGGTAGTATACCTTTCCCTAAACGATATTTATGTCAAGGAAAAAGAGGCTTGCTTAGCCTGTTCTAAGTGTCAATAAGTTCTCATATGCAAGCAGAGATCTAATACCCCTGGTCTTCCCCTTCTCTCTCATTCTGAACAGGTAAGAGGTGAAATGGCCCTAAAATCCTGGGAAAAAAATATGGAAGAAGGTAAGAAACTTGCCAAAGATGCAAAAGAGGATTGTCTAGAGGCATTATGTTCAATAAATACAAATTTGAGTCAATTCAAAGGGAATAGTATCTCAGAGGCCTTGGGGAAGATTGAGATAGAAATGAACCAGCAAAGCTCCAGGAAGAACAAGGAAAACACTCAGGGAGCCATCCAAGAGATGAGTCAGATTGATTTTCTTAAAATCAATGAATGGTTCATCAATCCAAGTTCACAATTTCAAGTCACAGTCCAAGAGGTGAACAAGATCCAGGAGAAGCTACCACAAATACAGAAGAATATGTTTCCTTTTGAACTAAATGAAAGGATTGAGCCTGCAAGATTCGTAGTAGCATTAATGGATAGGTGCACCCAATGCATTGAACAGGGAAAGTGAGTGTAGCTGGGAGAAAATGAAAAAGCATGCACAACATCCACTTTCTACACCCACTCTACCTTTCAACCTCCAACAGTCACTTACCCCGTCTATCCTTACCACCTGCATTCTTGCATCCACTCATCCCACCTCCGTATTGTACCCTTGTTCCCCCATGATTCTTTTCATGAACAATTACTCTTCCCTGTAACTGTTATCCATCCCTTAACGAGCCAACACTGGGTTATTCATCTAATTATACCCCCCATGTATTCAACTACAATTACTTATCCCATTGAAGGCCTCCTAAGGGACAGATGACACGAGATAAAATGGGAAAGATAGTAAGGCGAATGATTCTAGTGTCCCTAATGGACATGTGTACCTGACTCAAAGATCAAAGGAAAACGAGCACATCTACAAACAGACAAAGAGATAGAGAAAGTGCCAACAAAATTCAACAATATTTGTATGTTGTTGTTTTATTCAAATATACTCTATTTTTAGTCAAATATTGTGAGAATTCCGATGGTTTTCATTTGTGACACATTTCGTATAAATACATAGATTTTAGATCTATTCGAGGATGCTTCTTATCGAATGTAAAAGAGAAACTCTTTTTTAGTATTAATACAAGTGCAGACATAGATTCTAAGTTTCTTTCAATTTGAGTTATGTGTTCCCACTATGTTTCCATTTCTCTGAATTTCTTTCTATAATTCTTGAAGAGTGATTGATTTCAATTTAGTACTACATCTACTATGATCAAAATATATCAGGGTTCAATCAATAACAACTTTTCCTCTATTATTATTGTGAGTAAAACAAGACCTGTGATCTATGTGAATTACTACATTTTTATATCATGTTCAAGGGTACATCTTCTACTGTTCTTCTACTGTAAACAAGGTGAGACTTATCTATAATTGATACCTAAGCTTGTTTTAATAGTTTTGTAAATATTTCTACATCATTTGACATTATAATTGCGACTCAAATAACGAGATGCAACCTCTGTACTGTCTTATCATTAATTTCATTTAAAGATTATTTCTCAGGAAACTGAAGGTAGAAATAAGCACTCACAAAACTCTTCTTTTAAAAACTTTGATGTCTAGCATTATTCTATGAGCCTTAGAATCAATATTAGGAACAACAAATTTTTGGCATTGTTGTTGGGGACGAAGAAACAAAATCATTTTCCCTAGGAGAATAAAAAAGCTAAATTTTGGTCTTTGATGGTGAACAAAGATTGAATATGTGAATAAGTCTTACTTTATCTTTCACCTGGTGACTCCACCATAGACAAAACTGGCATTTGGTCGAAAGAATAACAGGAAAAACCCAGACAAAAAGAAGACTATGCCAGTTCTGCATACTGAAAATTTGTTGAAACCAAAGGAATATCTCAGACAAACACTTGCATCGGCAGGTAAGGTCCATCAACCTAAAATTATGCTTAATGTTAATATTCCTGCTGAAGAACTAGCTCTTAAAGAAAATTTTAAACAAGTTCATTATGCAGAGGCATCAACAAGTAAACTTAAAATTAAGCTTGAAACTCTAGAGGTAAATATTCCTGAAATAAAATTTGAGATTGACCAAACCATCCCTGTTTCATTAATAGATACTTTTACCAGTTAATACAAAGGATCCATTTAAATCCCCACTATCATTAATACTCTGTCTATTCTTTCTCCTCCCGAAGTAAAACTTTTTTTTTCCCAGAACCCTGAATATTATTTTCTATACTCAGATTCATCCCCCATCACTTCTCATGTCTATACATCAGGTAAACCTGAGCAACCGAGCTTGAGTTTTCCTTTTCCCCCTCATTTATATCTTCGATTTTTTTATGATAATTTTCCCGAACTTCATTCACAACATCCCAAAGTAGTCGACAGATGAGTAGATCAGTCTTTCAAATTTTTCGAAAATCTCCTTTTTAGTCCCCGAATTTTGTCTCCTAGACTTTCAATGGTCGGTACTGGAGGTGTTGGTGTTGGAGGTGCCGGATATGTAGGGGTTGGTGGAAAATATCAACCCCCTAAGATCTTTGCCAAGGTCATCTCTATATATTCTCCCTTAGTCCTCCCTATTGTCCTGCATGATTTACCCAAAAATTACATGAAGAGCCTCCCTAAACTCACGGGAGAAGGGGATCTAATAGCAACATAACATATAGCCTTTTTCCATCAATTTGTTTATATTCTTTGCATTGAGCACGAAGACATTTACATAAGACTGTTAGTACAAAATTTTGAAGAAAAGGCAATAACTTGGTTCAGAGGACTTCCAGTAGGTTCTATACGATCATATAATGATCTGGAGACTTCCTTCCTAAGGCAACGAGGTGAGAAAAAATATCATCTTTATTACTTAATTTGGAGCCTTGAGAAAGAATACTTTTGAATGAGTCCTATAATTTATTAAAATATTTAACAAGATTTATCACAAAATCCCATCCAAAGTTAAATCTTCTCAACCAGCTACAAAAGTCCCTTTTGTAGGGTCTTTTGATTCTGATTTCTCTCTACTTCTAAGAGAAAGAAGATCCACTACTTTAGCATGGATGCAAGATGATTCTATAGAGGTTTAATCCAATATGATGGAATCCTGGAAGTTGAAAAATAAACTTTATATGAGAAAAAGAGAACCCGGGTATTTTAAAGAACATACAAGGCCCTCTGGATCTGGAAATTCTACGGAGGAAAAAATGGATGAGATGGCCAAATTTATTAAAGATTTATCGAACAAAATTTCCAGGATGGAAATAGAGAAAGACAAACATGATCCATACAAGGAATCAATTCAGGAGAAACCCTAATTCTTAGTTACAATACAGACAAATAAAAAATTAGGATCAAAATATTTAAGTTTCGTTCAAAACTGAGAATTTCATACAGAGAGATGAGTTGCAAGATTATGAGGAATTAAAGGAAGATCTAAACAACCTCAACGATGATGATCTTGAGCCTCACCTAACCAAATAGGATTATGAGAAGTCCTTAGATCTGGAATCTCTTTAATCATGATGAAAACATAAAAAATCCGGGGGACTCCACATACAAAGGTCTCGCTAAATCAATAATGGTTGAGGTTCAACATAAATATTATTTGAGGCCAAGAGAAAAAAATTCTACAAATATTCCACCAAAAAATATTTTATCATGAAACAAAGAAAATGAGGCAACAGTTGCAAAACCATCAACTGAGAGGCAAGTTGCCCACACAAAGCAAGTTGAGACGAAAGAAGTACAAACTAAGAAGCCATAAAATAAAGAGGTTGAGCTTCATACCAAGGAAATTAAAAAACCAATTGGGACTTTCAATTTAGAGAATGAACTTAATAAAATTAAAATTCCAATGCCTCTGGTTGAAATTGCTAGAAACCCAATATATAAAAAACAAATCGCTAAAGTAATAAATTTTTCTGATGTTGAATATCAAGATGATGTTATCAATTTGCAAGATGAAAAACCTACAATCATGTTCAGACCGGACATTGAAAAAAGTAAGGATTATGTTGCTCCATTATGTTATGACCCTATATTTCATAGGATCATATGGTGATTGAGATTTTTTCCCTTAGTAATTTTATGCTATAAATCACATGGCATTCTGCCAATGATTTCCAAAAGAAACAAAAAATATTCAGGGTTTGCACAGTCAAAATACCCTTGATTGAATAAATTTGGGTAATTCACATAGGGAAATGACTTTTTAGGTGTAAAATGACACAAGAATGGCTTAGCACCACCCATCACATGTTTTTTATCCTAACTCTAATAGCAGACATTACCTTTTGTCGTGTAGTGCTAATTTTCGCGCAAGTTTCATTGAATAATCAAGCGGCGCTCA